>PVJO010001238.1:0-182286 GCA_004026905.1 Hystrix cristata | reverse complement strand
AGAAAAGAAAAGAAAAGAAAAGAAAAGGAAAAGAAGGCAGGCAGGCAGGCAGGCAGGCAGGCAGGCCTAAAGTACTCACCAACATGTTGCTTCTTCATCTTGAGCCTAGCCCTAGCTAGCCTCCTTTTTCTCTTCAGTATTCAGAGCCTTCTTATATTTGATTTATATATAATATCTAGGGGTTTTAGTTGTACTTAGCAAGAAGAATAGGGGGAAATGCATTTATTCTGTCTTTGTAGAAGCAGACATCTCCAACATTGACTGTTTTTAAAGTAAATTCTCTGTTCCAGAAAATAAATCAAGGCAAAGATCTCCAAGTTAAAAATATTTTGGCAAATATTTTAATTACATATAATAAATCTACAACTATCCATGTAAAAAATAAAAGGTTATCTGCAAAGGAATAAAACAAAAATTAGGATGAATGAAACAACAAATACCAGAGAACCATAAAATTCCACAGTGTTGTTAGAAAATAGAAATAAAGAAACCAAGTTCTGAACTCAGCCAAATCGCAGTTCATAGGTGAAGATAACACAAAAGCATTCTAAAATGTGGGAAGGCTCCGTTAACATACCAGCCACCCATATATGATAACGTGAATCGATTTAAATGCGTGGTTTGAAACTCATGTGTTAGAAACTTAGTCTCAATCCAACGGTGTTGGGAAGTGGGGACTGATAAGAGTTGATAAAGTCCTGGGACACAGGCCTCACGATTGGATTCAAGCCATTACCACAGAGTCAGTCAACTACCAGGAGACTGAATTTGTGCATGTGAGCTTGGCCCCTTGCTTGCCGGCCCCTACACCCCCTTTCTTGCCTTTTCGCCCTCCGTCATGGGATGATGCCACAAGAAGGCCCTTTGCAACGGACTTCCCCACCTCTAGAACTAGAAGAAATAAATGTCCTTTCTTTATAAACTACCCACTCTTCAGTGCTCTCTTATGGCACACAGACCATTCATATTCTAACACACTAAAATTTAATTCAGGAACAGAGAAGTCTCAGTTATAAGGTTAGCAAGGAGCACTGAAACCAAGGCCAAATCAATTACTTTATGACTATATATAGTGCTCCAGTTTCACAGATATCAAGTTTACTTAGATTCTATACAAAGTCTTCTATTTTTAATCTGGTTACTCTCCACATCTGTTTTCCCATCTTATTAAAACCTTCAATCCTTTCACCCATTTTATTTTCTCCATCAGTGCTTCTCCTTCCTGTTGAGTCCACAATCCATCACACTGACATTTCTCTTGACATTACTCCATTTCATCCACCCATTTCGTTCTGTTGTATCTGTCCAATACACTTATGACTTTGGATCAATGTAATTATCAGATACATCCTATTTTACACTAACGTTGCTACATAGTGTTGGGGAGAATTATACAATAATGGAGAACAGAAATTCGTGACATCTAAAGTCAACTGGACACTTACCACTAACCCAAATCATCCATAGTTTCCTTGGTTGTTTTCCTTTTCCATTCCCCACAAGTAGCGTGTTCCCAACATCACTATTCTTCCCACGACCCATCTCACATTCTTCTTCATTCTTTGACAACTACCTTGTTTACCTTTCCTCGGAGAAAAGGGAAACTGGCACATAAAATCCCTCAATATCCTATCCTCCACCAAGCAAACAAAACATACAAAAAACCTCCGTATCTCTTCACCTATCTCCCTCCTCTCGCCACAGGTAAGAGCATCTCCCCTCCCCTCCAGGGCTCTTTTCCTCATACTGTGGTTTGAATCCTGTTCCCGTTACACTACACAGGGGTCTCTATCCATCAGTTAGTTCTCCTCATTATCTGAGTTATTAACCTTAACATTTATGCTTGTTAGTTAGGCCTGTGTAAAAAATAAAGTGTTAAATACAAAATAAATAAAATCTGGCTCCCATAGCCTATGTGTGCGTCTTATATTCACCCTACTCCTCTCGGATTCTTTGAAGAGCTGCCTTTACCCAGCCTCCATCCCTACCCTTCCCCTCCAGTGCAAAGCACAGAATGTCTTTGGTCCCTGCACTATTAAAAGCATTCCTTGCTTCCCAGTGACTTCTGGAATGTGAAACCAATGGATACTTTTCTTCCCTTCTCTTACTTGACCTCTCTGTAACTCTTATGCTCCTTGAAACTACTTTCTTCTTTTTATTTTTTTGTTTTTATGTTTTATTAGTACATGTTTGCAGTACATACTCATTAAATTCTTTGTGGGGAGTTGGTACATGTACACAACACATCTTAATTCTTCTTGCATTCCATTTCCCTCCCCTCCCACACCTCAGACCATAATGTTAAGGGACATCTGATACACAAGTTTAAATGTTGCATGGTTACTCTTACATGAAAACCTAAAAATATAAATAAGGAGCAAAATAAAAGATGGATAACAGGAAGTAGGAAGATAGATCTTTTTCAAATAGGAAGGGGATTGAGAGAAAACCCTTTTCTCCTTGAAACACTGTTTTCACCTGGCTCTACTCATTCTAGGGTTTTGTACTTTTCCTCTTCTCTCTGGCTGGTCTTTGTTTTGGGGTTTTTGGGTTTTTTTGGTTTTTTTGTTTTTTTGTTTTTGGTTTGTTTGGTTTTCATATTGGGGGTTGAACCTAGGGTCTTCTCACTAAGCTACAACCCCACTCTTCTAAAAATTTTTTTTACAAAATAAGAAATTTAGCATCTTGCTAAGTTATTAAGTTGCTCAGGCTGGGCTTGAACTTTCAATCCTCCTGTCTCAGACTCTCAGAATGTTGGGATTATAAGTATCTGCCACCATGCCTCACTCTCAGTAATCTTTAATTTGCTTTGTGGTGTTTACTTTCTTGATTACCCCTTTATATATTGGCATTCCTCAGGGCGTTCAATAATAGACTACTGATTAAATAATTGCGATATATACATAAGGAAAAATTAGCCATTTACAATAATGTTTACGATAAAATAATGTCACAGAAAAAAAGCTTTCAATCAAGAAGATTATGAGCATCATAACTTAAGCTTAAATAAGAGAAGGTGTGTGTTCCAAGTCACCCAGTGGAGGAGGGAAGCTGAGAGTCCCATTAGATCATCCTCCACGCGGAGCCTGACTCAGCTCCTCCTGCTCCCTGTTGATGGGACCCTCACTAAGGCACCTTTATCTCCTACCCACTCTATCATACTTACATCTAAATGTTGCTGTCCACCTCTAGTTTTCCTTTTTATAATTGCTTTTCCATGCAGCAGCTGGAAATTTCTTTATAAAAACATAAATTTGAGTACTATATACTGCTTAAAATTTCCTAGTGGTTTTCCACTGCATTTGAAGAAATAGCCAGTAAAAGGCCCCATATGAAGTTGCCTCTGTCTGTGACTCACCTCTAGTCACGCTGGCCTTCCCTGAGAACTCCAAAGTTGTTCTCATGTCCAAGTCTTTGAATTGGTTATTCCTCTACCTGGAAAGTTCCTTACAGAAAAGGTTCCTTCTTATTCTCTAAGTCTCAACTAACATATCACCTTCTAAAAGAGACCTTCTTTGCCAACATAATCCAACGCAGCACCCTTTCCAGAGAAGGTTTTTTCACTTCTTTCCCTGCTTCCTTCCTTCCTTTTTCCTTTCTCAGTCCTCTCCTTTCCTCTTCTCTCCTTCCCTCCTTCCTTTGCTTTCTTCCTATTTCCTGCATTTGCATATTTATCAGCATATAAAGACATACTATCAAATTGACTGAGTTAAAGACCAAGTGAGATTTCATATAAACTTCTCCTACTTTGCAAAAGCCCACCAATGTGAAAGGGAGTAAGGCCACCTGTAGCTTCAGAGATAAGCCTCACTTGGCCTAAGCCAGTCAAATTGCCTCCTACCCTCATCAACACTGTTGGTTTGTGAATGGACATGAAAACCAGGCTCAAAGCTGTCCACACCCAGTGACTGACAGGGATGAGCAATGTCCTGCACAGCACCAGTGAGACTCAAGCAGAGCACCCTCCTCCTCTGGAGGTGGCTGAAGAAGCATGAAGCCATGATTGCTGTCAGCAGCAGTTTGGTGACCGTGAAGGAAACCATCTGAGAACAAAAACAAATACATGGAGAGCAGACAGTCAAAGTCAAAGCCCTGTTTCACCACACCTGGAGCCTACATGATGCAGGACCTTTCAGTTACGTAAGTCAGTAAATCAGTAGTTTCATCCCTGGCTGCCTATTCAATTCATCTGGGAAGTCTACTGATACCTGGAACTCATCTCCAGAGATTTCTACTTAAAGGAGTCTGAGTTGGATCCTCACTCTTTGAAAGCTCCCCAGGTGATTCTAACAAGTCTCCAGATAGAAACTGCAATAAATCCTCCTTATTGTTGATGACTACTTGAGTTACGTTTTTCACTTACTTGCTCTCGAAAACATACTATCTCTGTGTTTCCAAACTTTAACACACATAAAAATCACTTAGACGTTTTCTTAAAATACAGATTCTGACTCATAGCTCTATGGCATCATATCAGCTCATTAGGGATGCTATCAGGAATGGCCACAAACTGGGTGGCCTAACCACCAGCAATTTGCAAAGAAACTCTAGTTTTGAAGACTAGAAATCCAAAATCAAGGTGTAGGTCAGGTGGGGTCCTTCTGAGAACTTTGAGAGAAGATCTGTTCCAGATCTCTCTGCGGGTTCTTCTGAGGATTTTGAAGGAAGATCTGTTCCAGGTCTCTCTCGCCTTTCCTCCATGCATCTTGCCCCTATGCATGGCTCAGTGTCCAAGTTTCCCCTTTTTATAAAGGCCCTCCCTCATGAACTCAATTTAACATGATTACTTCTGTAAGGATTCAGTATCTATGTGAACTTTTTGCTGCTGTGACCAAATACCTGAGAAAGCCAACATCTAGGAGGAAAGGTGTATTTGGTCCATGGTTTCAGAGGTTTCAGTCCATGGTCAGCTGCAACACTGCTTTTAAGCTTATGGAAAGGTAGAAATATCATGGTGGAAGGGGCGGCTGAAGAAAGCTATTTACCTCACACAGCCAGGAAGCAGAGACAGCAGGAAGACAGTCAGAGTGGAAGGGGCAGAAAACCAGATATAGTCCTAAAAGTCAAACCCCGCAAACTTCCTTCAGTGGGGCCCCACCTCATAAGTGTTCATTACCTTCCAACAGTGCTACCAGACTATGATCGCATCCATTCCACTGTTGAAAGTAGAGCCTTCATGGCCCAATGACCTTCGGAAAGGCCCAAATCTGACTATGTAAGATTTTGGGGGTCATTTTAGATTCACACTGTAAGAGTCTCCAAATAGGGTCACATTTTGAGGTGCTTCAGGACTTCAACGTATGAAGTTTAGTAGGACACAACTCAACCCACAACATGTAGCGGCAAACACTTTGTATTTCTAACATACCTGCAGTTGATGCCAATACTGTTGGGACTGTGGACCACATCTCGAAGACCAAGTACCTACACAGTACCTTTCCTAGGCATGGGACTAACTGGAATTGAAGCTCCCCTAGTCCAGAGTGAACTTCCTTGAGATGACCTAAGCAAAAATCAGCTGGTGTGCTAAGTACTACTAATAGGTTAGTTGTCATGGATATAACAAGGATTAATTTAATAACATCCTTACAAGAGAGCACGCTGCTCACAGAGGACCTCTGAGACAGACTTAGGGTAGGAGAAATAACCCTGTAAGTAACCAAACACACACACACACACACACACACACACAATTTGCTGGACATACTGAGAAAAGATGATAAAAAGGCAGAGATACAGATGTGTGGACTGACCACAGAAAGAGAAAGACAGCAAAAGGTCAGAAACAAATTTATCTAGATAACATTAAAAATGCATAATACATTTACATAAATTTCCTGTTCCTAAAATTTCCAAATCTTTTGGAATAAGTATATATTATATAAATAAACAGGAAAATGTTTAAAGTGAGTTATTTTAAAAGATTTATCATTAATTAAAAGTTTAAAGCAATAACATTGATCTTTTTATCTTCAGGAAGAAGACCCACATTCTTTACTGAAGTATAGATACACACTAGTATACTAATATTTTGTCATTAGTTGGACATTATGGTAAAATTTTTGCTATTGTTATTTAAAGTTCTAAAATTTTTCTGTTTTCTACATCTAGAAACCAATATTACTGTTACAAAAACCACTACTCCTTTGAATTCTGAGTTGAAAAGCCAGAAAACTGTAAGAGGCAGTCACAGCAAATATTAATTAGTACCTATCCTCCAGAAAAATGGCACTAAAAATATGAAAAGAAACAAAAAAGAGGACTTGTCTTCTAGGAGCATAAATATTACAGTACAAATACAACTGACCAATAAAATCAGAAAACATGAAAAAATAAAATACACTCGTATAATTTCAAGTCCGAAATAGCATTATAGAAGATAAAATAGAGTACTGTGTTCCCAATAGGAGGGTCCTTAGCTTTTATGGTGATGGAAGACTCTCGAGCAGGCAGTATTTGAAATGAGACTTACAGAAGGAAAAAGACATGCAGTTCTCTAAAGAAAGAGCAATACAGACTGAATAAATAGCCAGTACAAAGTTTCCATGATGCGGATCAGCCTGGCAGGTCCGCGGTACAGAAAGAAGGCCCACATGGCTGGAACACAGTGAACAAGAAGGGAGAGTAGAGGAGAATGAGGCCAGGTCTTATAATGCAGGTCTTGAAGGCTGTGCTGATAATAAAAGGTCATTTGACAATATTAAGCAAAGAAAGGACAGGATCTCAGCTTCCCTTTGTATTCTGCCTTCTACTCGGGGAGGACAGAGCAGGAGAGAAGGGAGGAAGAGAGCAGGAGTAATAAGGAGACCAGGCAGGAGACCGTTGGCGTAGATCAGGCTGGAGACACGGTGCCTGCTAGGTTTTAGCAATGTGGCTGATAAAAAAAAGAGTTGAATTAGGGAAATATCTTGGAGGCTAAACCAACATCATTGATCAGTAGGCTGACTGTGAGCCATTGGAAAAGAAAAAAACTCAAGGATATTCCTCAGGCTTTACCTGGAGAATCTGGGCCTTTGATGGGATCATTTGCTCTGAAGGGAAAATTTTGTTTTGGGGTGAGGAGAAAATATTTTTAGAAAAGAACAAATAACTCTGTTTTGCCCGTTGCTTTTGAGATACCTGTTCAGAGTCCAAACAGAGATATAAAGGACTCAAACTGGATGAGATCACTGAGCCAGAGAGTAGGGCTAAAATACCCACAAGTGAAACATGGTAGAGAAAAAGAAGCCAGCAAAGGAGACCAAGAAGGAGGAAATTCAAGAGGATGTTGTGTTGCAGGAACCCAGAAAAGACAGAGTTTAAGACAGAATGCTGAACCACGGATGCTGCTGGGATGATGGGTCCCTGTAGGAGAGATTAGACCACTGCACTGACAAGACACAGATCACTGGTCATCTTGATACCAGCTGCTTTAGTGGAGCTTGAGGGGTCAATGCCAATTTCAGTAGACTGGGAAAAAAGTGAGAGGTGAAAAATAAGAATAATAAAGGTAGATAATATTCTCATTCTTTTTCTATGAAAAAAGAGCCAAAAATTTGGTGGTATTTGAAAGGTCCATCATAAGAGGATTTTGATTTTGTTTTAAAATGGATGCTATTTCAGTATATTTGTTTGCCAGTGGGAATGACCAGATAGAAGAATAAAAAAGGCATCATGGTAAGAGCCAATTCCTTCAGAAGGTACAAGAGATGGGATACAAAAAAAAAAAAAAAAAAAAAGGTTGCCTTTAGGAAAAATAACTACTTCTTACTGTAACGAAATGAGTGGTGGGAAGTTAATAGCTCCTGTCAGTAAAGTACGTTTTTTTCACTAGTAATGGCAGCTGAATAGAGGCAGGTGTGGCACAAGTAAATGGTTCGTTTTGACCAGACCTGGGGATTTGCCAGTGAAGAACAATGGAGAGAGACAGGGGCAAGGAACGTGAAATTGGAAGAAGGTTACAGATGGTTAATGGATTCAGCCTGACAGCCTGGGTAACAACAGCTCAAAGATGATGGCAAGTAACTGGACAGAGGTATAGCTAGAGATGAGGGGGAGAGTTCTTAGGCAGAACTGGAGGAAGTGATGCAGAAATATAGGATGTGATTGTCAAAGACTGGGTTGTTTCTATCAAGTCAAGTTTTCCAAAGCGGCATAATTATCAGTGATTAGAACACCTAAAATAGTTCTGCCTGAGTGAGTTGCAAGATGTGATAGTAGAGAAGATCCTCAAAGCTAGGGAAGTGAGCAAACTGAGGAGATCGGGTATTGTTTAGATTATCAGCTTGGAAGTGGAAATTGCCAAGAAGGAAAGGAAAAGCAGTCAAGAGTGAGAGAATGACTCAAAGGACGACATCTTCAATAAATAAGAGAGGCTCAGAGGCCAACAGATGGCAACAAAGAGAGCTTAGGGTAGCACAATCTCATGTCATGGGCATAAAAGACAAATGGGAGAAAGATAATTTGGAAGCAGAAAAAAGGAAAAAGTGATCCCTTTCTGGCCTTCCAGCCCTGAGATATGTGGAGTAGGAAGAAAACAGATATAATTTGACAGGATTTAGAAGAGGCAGCACTATCAAGGGAGAGTCAGGTTGTACTTAGAGCAAGAACGTGAAGGGAACTTTCCAAGGAAAAGCTGAAGCTGAAGAGGATCTGAATGATGAGAGGCCATGATGGGGAGGCCTAGAGAGTGTTATGGTTTAGAGCTAGAACTGGCCTTGTGTTTGCTTACTGAGTGACTGGCATGCTCACAGAGTTGCTGCTGAGCACCAAAGACCAGAGGGTGTGGTCCAGTCCCTGCAGAGAGGGGCTCACTACCAGGGCACTGTGTTGTGAGTCATGCTCCATGTGTGTGTTGTTACACTCGTGAATGCCACCCTATCTATGAAAGAGATAGCTAGCTGTCTATACGAGGTCTATCTTCCGCTTTCTTACTGCAGAAGTGTGAAGTGCCTACTCATGGACTACACTTCCCAGCTACAGTTCCATCCATATCCCATCAAATTCAGTGGAGGCACCTGACCAAGTTCTGGCCAATGGAATGTGAACAGGAGTCATGGAGGCTACTTCCAGACTGGTGAATCTAAATTTCCCATGTTTTCTGTCTTAGTCCTCTCCCTGGACAGGTATCAAAGGTCGGGGTGATGCTGCAGGTCTCATCAGATGTAGAAGAGCTTCTCTCAGCTTAAATGACTAAGCTTCTCTCGGCAATTCTCCCAGTTAGCAGACTTTTTGTGAAAAAAAAGGAATATGTTGAAAAAGCCATTAAAATTTTGGAGTTTATTTGTTACAGGATCTAATGTTTAACCAATGTTACCTCTAGCTTGTGTCTCATAATTAGACCTAGAAACCACATCCTCATTTTTAAAAAAAGTACAAAGATGTAGTGGCCTGTGCCCACTAACCACTACCCAACTCTGCCTCCCTACTGTACATGAAAAGACTAAGCAGAGAAGTAAATTGTTGGTGTACAAGAAGTACATCGTATCTAAGGAGATAGTCATGGTGCCCATCAGCTGAAGCCAAGAGCTTCAGGAAGCCCTCGGGGAGTAAGTCACTGGTAGAAGCTGGAATTACTGGAATTGCACACAAAGAGAATAGACTGGCGACTCTTCCCTGACCCCCCTGCTTTTCAGGTGGTTACAGGCCTGACGTGGTAACCAGCCTCAAATACGGCCCCAGTAATCCTCATTTACTGGCATTCTTATCTTGTATACAGTTCATTTTTACAGTGAATTAGGGTCATTCTTTGTGTCTAAACTGAGGTCATAAAAAGCATGCAGCCTTTGACTTGGTCTCTTGAATCACTCATCTTGGAAAGGGCCAGTGTCACTTCATGAGAATACTCAAGTATCCCTATTAATAGATACACATGAAGAAGGACTGAGACCTTCCACCTATAGCCAGCAGCAATGAGTCAGGCATGTAGGTGAGCTACCTTGGAAGCACACCCTCGAAGCCCAGACGACTGAAGCGCTAGATGACATCTATAACCTCCCAAGGAAACCTGAGACAGAAGCTCCCAGTGAAGGCTCTCCAAACTTCCTGATCCACAAAAACTGTGAGATAATAAAGTACTGCTGTTAGGTTGACCACAGTGTTTTGAGGGAGACATCTTCTGAAGCACTAGATATCTATGAGCAGGGAAAGCCTGCCCGACACGTTTCCTGAAGTGTAGGTATATTTATTAACAGAGCCCAGTGTCTACTCCTGGACTAGAAAGTTCTAAAAGCAACAAACTCACTGGAACACCCAGGCCAACAGGACATATAAAAATGAATACAGCAGTGTTTCTAGGAACAAAAGGCAAGCCAAACTCGACACCAGCCCAGTTTCCAGGGCCCTCCAAAGATATGAAAGACATTTCCTGCAATTTTCTTGTCTTATGTAATAATTATACAAGCTAAAAGCCCAGCAAAAACTAGAGAGCTATGCAAAAGCCACCAGGCCAAGTACCACACTGTCTCACCCAGTGAGGGATCTGGGCTTTTATGGCTGGAGGTGTCAAAGAAAGACTAAAACACCTTCTCTATGAGGTAATACTCACAAAAAAGTGGCTAATTTTACGTTTTCCCCAAGAAAAGTCTTCACCTAAACAGAGCCACTAGCATCAGACACATTTGGACTAAATTGAAATCCCCTCAGCACCTCTTCCACTGACATGCAACCAGAATAACAGAAGAAAATATCTGCCTCTGCAATTCCTCCTACTGACTTGTCAGATAGGGATCTAAGTGTGAAGAGGATGGGGAGAAGGCAAATCAGAGCCAGGCTATCTATCCAGATACTCTAGAGATGTCTAACCTTTAATGGAAGACAGAGAAGACACTGAATGGAGTGTGGGAGCAGAGTAATATTAGTCTAACATTAAACAGTTAGAAATTTATGAGTCATCCAATACATTAAAAGATGAGAAAGGGCAAATGTGCGCAACATTACATAGTTAACAACATCCCAGATTTGAAAATGGTAATTTCAAAACAAGACAATCTCATGCTTCTGTCTCAATGAGTTGAGACTCCCTCAGTACAGAGGTTCTACTTCAAATGTTCATGCTGACATAAACAGTCAGAGATTAGTTGCAGAAATGTCATAAACATGGAACACCTAGAAGTCATACAAACATATAGTTTAACTAAAGGCTTAACACATATTGCTAGAGCGACAATGTGCTTGACTGTCACGTGAGGCTTTACAGTAGGTCACTGGATGAGGTGGGAACAGACTAAGGTTCTAGGCCGCGCCTCACTGAAGAGGCACAAGAGCTTCCGCATCATTTATCTCCTTTGATTTAGCATCTTCTATCTAGAGAATGAGGATTATTAAATCTCCTTCACCAGGTTATTAATCAAATATAACAGAACCTAACTGTACACTTGATATAGGATACATCCTCCTGATACTCAAAGCATAATGTTCTAACTGAGTTTACCAGTATTGTAGGGTAGCTTTTCTTTTGACTTCACTGTCAATATCAAATACAACACAGGCATGGTATTGACACACAGCCAGCATGGACAGATTATCCTCGATTGACAATAACAAAGGAAATTATTCTTTACTTAACAAAGGGAAAGAAAAATATAATATATACACCTATATATCCGTAAAATCTATTATAGTTACACACATATAACTATTTTCATGGAAATTTGATTTATAGCTTTAAAGAAAAAAATAGCCTGAAAACCATGTAACCCCTAATGTATTCTTTCCCTAAAGCTATAAACACACCTCCAGTTATTCTGTCCAACAAAAATATACCACAGCAGGTGGAGTATAAAAAAAGTAAATAGTTTCAATCTTTTCATTCATTTCAGTCTATTCCCTCAACAAAAACTTCAAACTGCAGGTGCACACAGCATACTTCTGCTATGACAAGAGCAGTGTATCTTTGTAACTGGGGCTTCGCCTAATGATGTGTGAACTAAATGTTAACTGCAGCAAAATGACTCCAAGCCAAGAAAACCCCAGTTGAGGGTCTCGCCTGGAAGAGGGGCTAAGCCACAGGAATATACCAAAGAATGGGGCTGATCTTTGGTCCATGGGAGATCATCATTCTTTCCTTCCCTTCAACTTCTAATGTTTTGAGGACAGTGTAAATTAAATTGGTATTTTCAGTTTGCAGCTACTCCTCGTTTGGGGGTCCAAATTTGATTTCAGTCTGGAAACTAGCATCTAAATGAATTTGAGAAAGGGGAAGGTTTTAAGAAGGGTCAAGCCAGTCAGAATAAAACACTAACCAATTATTGCAGGGAAGTAGTTTCACATCTGGAATTGGTTACATGAGAAACAGAAGGAAGAGTTTTCTTAGGACAGTTGGTTTAATTATATTTTAATACAAGAAAGACTAACCTAGGAATGCCAACTAATCTCAAATGCAAAGGGGGGACTTCTACCTAGTAAACATAATTGCTTCTTTCTTCAACCATAGCCATTAAACTGTATCCATAAATCGTTTCTAACAGTTATTCACCAACTAAGGTAAACCAGAACGGCCTTTGGGTACACACTCTGCCTAGGAGTTTCTGTATGTTAGGATCAAATGTAGGTATTCAGATATCTTGTCCCTTAAAAAAAAAAAAACAACTAAGAATATGTAAGATTTTGGCAAAAGACAGACCTAGAATTTAATTCACCAGCTGTGTGACTTTGGGAATGTCACGTCATCTTTCTTTACCTTTTCTTTATCTGGGAAAGGGGGAGAATTCTTATCCTGAAGAGATCTGCATTGTGATCACTAAAATGATCCAGCACATGTGAAACACCAACTATGAAACTCTCTGCTATAGAAGGTATTCGACCAATGCTAATGTTCTTATCTCTCTCTTTTTCCCTCCTCTAAACTGTTAACTGCTTATTTTCCCAAAAGCAATAATTGGTGGCAATACGATGAGACACAAAGCCTTATGCAGCCTACGACCTAAAAAAGCAGTAATATGGCACAGGAGAATACAAAAAATTAAGCATATACATGGAATTGAAAGTATTCTCCACTGACTACCTCAAAAAACTTTGTTTTAGCTAAATGCAGTTTATGAAATGTACCTTCTGTCATACATTTTTATGAATACAGCAAATTGAAACTTTATGATTTCACCACAGGCCCTTGTTCCTCCTCCAACCTCAACTCAAAAAAATTCAGTAGTAGCATATTTTGATCATTTTCATCTTACATTATTAGGACAATCACAGGCTGGAGTTGGAGGACAACCTGGACTAGAATGTGTCACCACCTTTTAACTCAGGCCTTTCTAACATTTGAGGTTAGCAACGGATGCTTGCAAACTAACACTTTGCCCATAGCATAAAAGACAATTTTGCTTTGCGATGAGGCAGTTTAGAAGAATGATGCTGAGAGAAACATTTTACTGCAGAAGAGCAGGTGACGGCCTTTCAAGTGAAACCCAACCAAAACATTTATATCACATTAACACCAATGAATGAAAAAGAGAGACAGGAAAAGAGGATATGTTTGCAAATGCACTCTGGCACTAGTTGTTTTCGTTGCCATTCTCCCAAGTTTTTCTGAGGTTTATAACATATTTCTTGACATTAATAGTAACACTGAATGCCTTCTAATTTAACGGTATGAGTCCAGGTGCAGAGATACATCTGTAAGGATGAGTTAGAAGACAGGGTGGACTTACGCAGCCCAAGGACATCAGAGTGACATCTAAAGAAGATTTAAAACACCAGATGCCGCAGTTCCAAAGTGGTGGAACAATGCATCACAGTTATCAAAATAAAAGAGAATTGTTCATCCACAGTTTGCAACTCCCTAGAGATAGTTTTCAGGCACTCAGTTTGGAGTCTGCTGTATGCCATGAAACATACAGTACAGCATGAGAAGGAATTGGGATTTAAATGACACGCAAGACAAGAAAACTGCTTGATGGGGAGGAGCATTTGCCCTCCTTACCCTGCGTGCTGTTTGTAAACACTCCAGCTATCTGAATAATAAAAATCCCTTTCAGGCCTTTGCCACTCTCCATGATCTGCCTGATACCACAGGGGCTTAGGAGGAGGTGTTGAGTTCTTCTGTGCTAACGCTTGTCAAGGGCACATCAAAATGTAATAAGGAAATCAGCCACCAGACAGATTGGATGGCAGATTCTGGCAGCTCGCAAGGAGCCTTTCTTGTTATAGGATGTGCAAGCTTGTGGGCTGTACTGCAATTAGAAATGATTTTTTTTTTTTTCTGCTTGAGTTCTTATACTTTTCTTTCTCAAGCATGACAACAGCAAAAGACTACTTCTCACTCCTCATGTGCACTATTCGCCTCTCTGTTGCTAACCTAACTAGCATCTCAACTGAGCATCAAATTTTTAAAAAATTTGGATCAATGTTATTCAGTCTGCAAAATGCTGATACCTGGGAAAGTAAGTGATATACTGCTGAAAACTAATTCTATTGACTTCTTTCTGTATATGCAAAATATCTTTCTGGTGTTTTTTATTGTGGAGGTGGTGGTGGTTTTAACCATATGTCCCCAGTAGGAAAGCAAGATCTTTGTTTCTCAACAGCTGATATGTACTTGCAACTGTGTCACACAAGAGTGCACAATACTGTTAGCAACAAGGAAATCATTTCCACAGAAACTAATTTCAGCATTCAGGGAGGGGAAAACAACACTACTTTTCTGTTACCTAGTAGACGAATTTCATGTGACACAGTGAGTGAACCAGGTTGATGTGTTTATCAGGGGTACAGGGAGGCACCCAGAGAGGTGAGTGGTTTCCTCAGAGTCACACCCTATCTGGGCCAGGATTAGGAATCATGCAGTGATCAGGCAACTTCCAGCAACTGAAAACAACCCAGGAAGGAAGTGGAGGGGGGCTGACAAGAGAAAAGAGGAGGAGACCATTGAACTCAACTTTCTAAATACAGCCAGGGAATGTCTATTCAAGAGCAAGCTGCTGTCTTATGCCACTGTTCCCAACAGGAACGTTGACAGACCCAAAGTGTCACAGAGTCGAGATGACACAGCTTACAATTTTTATAGGATAAGAAGTTTTTATTCTGCAGGAAAAAAATAAGTTCAGGAAACAAGTTGTAAATCCTTAAGAAATATGAGGAACAAAAGAGATAAACTATCCCCATATTTATGCTCTTTATTTCACCAGAAGCAAGAAGAAAAAATAGTTATAAGTCGAAGTTATCTTTGAATCAACAGACATCTTAAAATGTATTTAATATATGCCAGGCACTGAACAAGGCTCTGGGTGTGCAGAAGTAAATTAGAAACTTCCTTTGCCCGCTTATAGTGAAGTACAAGTGATAAAGAAGCAAAGGCATTAAGAGCAACTCATACGTGGCATCCAACAGCGGCACAAAATGGAATTATCAAGTCTCAACTTCATGGAGGAGATGAGGCTGGGGCGGAGTCTTTAAACTGAACGAGTGTTTTCAGGATGAACTAAGAGGAAAAGGCACTACAGGCAGAAGGTATGCAGCCAGCCACACCACCGTGTAGGGGAAAAGCATGCAGGTTAGGCAGATGTGATATTTTGAACATCAAAGACTCCACAGTAGAAATGTGGATAGGAAGGATATTGAGGAGCCTTGAGATAGGGTGAGGTAGTCTCTGCCATTTACAAAGATCTTTAGGCAACACTGTAGCAACCAGATTGAAGGGGAAAGTATTATTACCTGAATACAAGTTTTTATTTCAAACAAACATCTGCTGGAAGCCACCAACGCAGTTCTCCCAAATTCTTGTTAAGATATCCATGAAAACGCAGAAAAGGTAAAACATACCTACAGCCAATATCAACAATGTCCAAATTTAGGAAAATGGGCTATAACTATATGATAATTGTAGCTGAACCAAGATAAACCTGCCTCCCTCCTGTCTCCCTATTCTTTTATTTGTAACCATGGACCAAAAACCAGAAAGCTACTGATTAGTAAATGTAGGGGGGGTTGGGTTTTGTTGTGGTTTAAGATGTTCCCCCAAATCTTCATATATTGGTAAGGTGACTGGATTGTGGAAGCCCTAAAACAATATGACTTCACCTTAGTTCACTTACATCTTCAAAGACTGTATTTCCAAGTAAAGTCATACTCATAGGTTGCCAGGGTGAGGAATGCAACCTATCATTTGGGGGGACACAATTCCACCTACAACTATGGACTGTTTATAAAAAGCACACCTCAAGTTAATCAGAAACAATTTACATATGCTGCCATAAGGAAATAGTCACACTAGCATGCATCAATATGACTGAATATTAAAAACCTACTAAAACAGATTGCCAAATAACAATAAATGTGTGAGAAAACATGATACGATGTAAAAATATCAAACTGTTAAAGATAGAAAATATATAAAGAAGATATAATGACCCCAAATAAACATTTAATAAACCTTAGTGCTGGGGTTGGGGATTTAACTCAGGGGTAGAGCATTTGTTTAGCAAGTGCAAGGCCCTGAGTTCGATCCCCAACACACACATGCACACACACAAAAAAATCTTGTGGAAGTACAGTGAAATATTATAGTGGCTAACACTGAGTAGTAGGATTAAAGATGATTTTTATTTTTGTTATTTTTGGTACTTTCAATATTTTATTATGGTCGGGATCTGCTAATTTATAGCTGCATGAACTTGGGCAAGTGATCTAACTTCTGTGTGTCTCTGTTTTAACATGTAAGCTGAAAATAGAATAAGGTCAGCCTCAGAACACCGTTTTAGAAATGTTTATGGTCATATATTAATGAAAACAATTGGTCAGTTGCTTTTTACCTAGAATTTGGCCAGCAATTCCCTACGGTTCACCTGATAGCAATAGAAGTGGTGGCAAGTGATAATGTACTTCTAAATGTTCTACATGTGTATTCTGACTGAGCGCACTCTCCTGAAATATAGTATGATTCTGATAACATTCAAGGCATATAGGTGCTAAAGTGGCCCAAACTGGCATTGGGTAGTTGTATTTGTCTCTACCATCCCAAATACACAGCTAAGTGTTAGACACTTTCAGATGTCACTTGATATCTGTCTAGGGCCTTGCTTTCATAATGATTTGACATTATGGACCTTCTGTTATTTGTCCAGCCCGCTGCCCCTGAGGCACAGAGTGGTGAAGGCTGTGGTATTATCAGTTATCCACTTCTGCCTTGTCTTGTCAAGGTACAAGTGCTAAAGATCTACGAGCCTGAGGGTACCCAGTCCAGCTCTGCTGTTCCCTGGCCATTGTGGTCTGGGATCCGCTCAGGACATTAACTCTGCTGGCAGGTGTGCCTGGTTTCTAAGCTGGCACCACCATTCTTCATGTCTGACCCACTAGATTCAACAATTCATTCATGCAGTAAATATTTATTGCCCGGTACTTGGTACTGAATAAAATTTCACCCATCTTCCTGAAACTTAGTGAAACAAAACACTAAACAATTCACAGGAGAACCATATATTGTGACAGCACCATAAAGTAAATGATGAGATGCAAAGATGGAGAAAAACAGGAAGAGGTGACCACTTAAGACTGGCTTATCAGAGAAAGCCTCTTTGAGGAGGTGACAATTAATTAAAAACCTCAAGGGTAGTGAGGCACAGTTGTACGTGGCTGCAATCCCAGTACTCTGAGAGGATGAAGCAGGAGGATCACAAGCTCAACGCTAGCCTGGTTGACTTAGTGACTTAGTGAAATCCTCTCTCAAAATAAAAAATAAAAAATAAAAGAGGATGGAGAAATAACTTAATACAAAGGCTGATCTAGGCTCAATCCCCAGTACAGAAAAAAAAAAAAAAAATCCTTGAAGGATAAGAAGAATGAGCCATGCAAAGAAGGCAGGAAGAATGGCCCAGGTGAGGGAACGTTGCACGTGTGAACATGCTAAACGTGAAAGCACTAGACAAATGCAAGTAATAGAAAAGAAGCCAGAAAGCGGTGCAGGCAAAGGAGCAGAGATTTGAGTCACCTAAACAGAGGCCAGCTCACAGCACATGGTCTCCCTCGTACATCTTGCCCTGTTTAAAGCACACTGAGGAGGCAGTGATAGGTTTTTAGCAAAAGAACAATAGTTATTTGGGCTGTGTTTTTTACGAGAGTGGCTGATTTCTGGAAATAAATAGAAAAGAGTAAAATATGGGGAGAGTAACAAGGAAGCTATGAAGAGTTCCAGGTGAAAGGCAATAAGCCCTTGCCTAAAGTGATGGCAAAGAACTGGGTACACTGAGTTTTATGTTGAGCAAGAAATAATAGCATTTTCTACTCTATTGTACCAGAAGAGAAAGGAACCAAATGTCACCGCCAGGATTCCTGCTGGAAGAAAGGATGGAATGATGGTCACTGATTGAGGTAATGGACAAGGAGAAAATCTTATTGGGGAGCTATGGCGGTGGAGTTGAACATGAGAGCCAGAGTTCAGATCTTAAAACATGATATTTCAAATACTGCAGCATCTAGTATTCCAGTGGAGATGAAAGGAGGTGGTTTTACCAACATCTGGCTCTGAGGGTCGGGATCTGAGCTCAAAATGAAAATGTGGAAGATGTCAGTGCCAGAATCATGAGGGCTTTGAGAGACAGTTTCCACTGCACTAAAGCCTTGGCCTGAACCCCGGCTGGCATAGCTGGCGAACTGGCCTCCAATCATTCCTTCTTACTGAGCTGGAGGCCCTACAGCGGGCTGAAGTCTACCCTGGGGCCCCACAGGTTCTCCCCCGGCTGACATCTACACTGAGATGGCCTAGAAATCACACCCACCCAGCCAGGCTTCTCCGCCCAGGATCTACCTTCTCTGACTGAATCCAGCCTGTACTGGACCATTTGTCTGTACTCTCTACCAGCACTTGGGTTTAAATGAGTATTCATAGAAAGGCAGTATCTCTCTGCAGAAAGTAAATCCACAGTGTTTCAGGGAGGGAGATGGGAAAAGTCTGGGGATAAAAAGCCTTATTTGTGTGTCAATAGGCATTGCTCATGTGGTATGAACTCAGGAGTATACCAGAAAGGCGAGCCCCGGTAACTTTCCTTTCCGTCCACTGGGTCTCCAGCCAGTGGACACTGAGAAGCACTTCAAAACATACCACTAAGCCCTGGAAAACATGGAGACAGAAAGAGCTGAGTGCCATGGAGGAAGGCAGATCTGCCTGTCTCCTGGCCCCAGGTGTGCCCCTACCGAGGGTCTCTGACAGAACTCAGGAGCCAGTCTGAGCAGGGCAAATTGCTGCGAGGGTACACGCCACTTGGGGTCTGCCTGACAGGGAAATAAAGAGACACAGGGATGACAGGGATGTCCTCCTTGGCACAGCACTGCAGGAGCTGCCAAACTCCATGCCAGGCAACACAGTTCCCTGACAGCTTGCAAGTGGCCAACACTTCTGATCACCATAGGACAGAGGAAGGTATCCTCAGATTAAAGGGCTTAGCATGTCTCAGCACAAAACATTTGTGGTCGAGCCGGCTGTTCTCATTAACCTGGGTTGAACTCCCTGCCTAGCTTTTTGGATAAAAAAAAAAAGACACTCATGAATCCTTCTGTGGTAGCTCACAGGGTTGTGAAGTAAACTGAAGCGCAGATGCAGCAGTATGCAGACAACGGCATGTCATCAGTGATGCCCAGCAGTCCAATGGGCAGGGGTGTGAGGGCAGCAGGCACAGCCCAGAACAGAAGCAGTCAGGGAAGGACACACAAAAGGGCAAGTTGTTAGTCCACAAGTGGAAAGCAGCGTGAGGTCAGGAACCAGAGTGGGGAGTTCTCTATGTTGGGGAAACCAGGAATGAATTGCTAAGGAATAAGTATTTAGTTTGTTTGCATTTCCCTGAAGGACACTTCCTCCATCTTTTCCAACTCCTAAGGCATCTGAACTTGCTGAGAATTTCATGCAGGAGTCAGACAGGGATCAAGAGATCAGCTTTATTCCTAGCAAACCTGAATCAGAAAATGCAGCCAGTACCTGAGGTCACAATCAGGCTCCCAACCTCCCCCACCCATCTCAAACTAGAGATGTCTCCAGGCTCATCCCTTAAGATAACCACCCACTAGGGGTTGGGGATTTAGCTCAAGTGGTAGAGCGCTTGCCTAAGGAGGCAAGTCCCTGAGTTTGATCCACAACACCAAAAACAAAAAACAAATGATAACCACAAGGAGGCAAAAAGAACACATCCTGTCTGCAGGTAAACTGGGGTGACAGAAAGAAAACTCAGGAGACTGAGCCATGGAAAGTCAGTTACTCCCCCACACACTAAGGCAATCAGATAAGTCCCTTTTCCTTCGGGAGGGGGCTGGCAGGAAGGGTGAAAATTTCCTCTTTTCCCAGTATTTCCCGAAAGACAGATGTTTCTATTTTATAGGCCTCAGTAGGGATGCCTGGAAAGGAAGAAAATTATTCTCCTTGCATTGTACTGGCATATACTGTCAGATTGTACATATTGATATTTAGAGAGGAAAAAAATTCTAATTTCTCAAAGAGCTAGAAGAAGGCCTAGACATATTTTGATACAATTGTTTTTGAAAAGTTTTTCTTTTAGCTGTTGAACCCTTTCCTCAAATATAAAGCACAAGAAAGAGCTGTTCTGCTCATAAGGGGCAGAAGATAAGAGGTGTGGATAGCTTTCTTTGATCCAGCAGCAACCAAAGGCAACCCCCAGGAACCCAGGATTTCACACTATCATTTCTAGTGCTCTGAAGTGGTTGTACTGACCTGGGAAAATGTTAACCAGGAAACATGTGGGTGCTAAATTGTGCAGCTGAGCCCCTGGTGCAGATGCACTGCCAGGCTCCATCATGGTGTACTGCACCTTGACAAGGGTGTAAAATTGATACAGAGTTTCAACTCACTTGAAAGGGACTTAAAATAATAATGATCTAATTTTTTAGACTACTACATTCCCCATCTACAAATGCCCACGGGGCTTAGAGGAGGCTGTACCTGGGTAAGGAGTTGACAATGAAAAGTACCACTAATAAGAACACTGATACTTTATTACCATTGCCAATGCAAGGAGCAAGTGATTCTAATCAGAATGGCTTGTGAAAGAGATGGACTAAGGGAGCTTCCAAGGTTACCTCAAATAGTATAACTTGAATTACATCACATTTTCTTTTGTTGTGTGTTCAACAAAGACCAGTCAAAAATGACAACCAATGTGTGTCACCATAAGCAGCCACTGGCTAGAACCTATTGTCCTCACTATAACCCTGCTCTTTCAGGGTTATAGAATAAAACCAGTTTGGCAACTGCAATAGAACTGAGTCATATCACAAAGAATCAACAACTGGAAGCTGATCTTATTAAAAAGCTTTTGCACAGCAAAAGAAACTACCAACAGAGAGAAGAGACAACCCACAGAGTGGGAAAAACATTTTTGCCAGGTATTCCTCTGACAAAGGACTAACATCTCAAATATATAAAGAACTCAAAAAACTCAGACCCCCCAAATTTAAAGACCCAATCCAAAAGTGGGCAGCAGAAATGAATAGACACTTCTCAGATGAAGAAGTAGAAACAGCAGAGAGACATATGAAAAAATGTTCAACATCACTGGTCATTCGAGAGATGCAAATTAAAACAACCCTGAGATTCTACCTCACTCCAGAAAGAATGGCTATTGCCAACAAATCAGCCAATAACAAATGCTGGAGGGGCTGTGGAGAAAAAGGAACCCTTCTCCACTGTTGGTGGGAATGTAGACTGGTGCAACCGCTATGGAAATCAGTGTGGCGATTCCTCAGGGAACTAGGACTAGAGATGCCATTCGACCCAGCTATTCCCCTTCTTGGTATCTTCCCAAAAGATTTAAAAGCATCATATCACAGTGATATATGCACACCCATGTTTACAGCAGCACAGTTTGTAATAGCCAAATCTTGGAAACAACCCAAATGCCCATCAACAGCAGAACAGATAAAGAAAATGTGGTTTTTTATACAATGAAGTACTACTCTGCCATAAAGAATGATAAGCTTGAGATATTCCTAGGTAAATGGATACATCTTGAGACCGTACTCTAAAGTGAAATGAATTGGGAGCACGTGTTTAAATACCACATAGTTTCTCTGGTGTGAGAAACTGAAAGTGTAAGTAAAGACTAAAATGTATTATATTGGGAAAGGGAAAAAAATGTCCACACGGGAAAAGGAACAAGGGAGGGGGAAAGGAACAGAGGGACAAGAGAAATAAGAAATGGAAGGAAAAAAATGGAAACAAAGCTTTTGTAGATAGGAAGGGAGGAGGGGGTGAGGGGCAGGGAATAGGAAAAAAAGAAGCAACAAGATATGTCATGTACAGGTACAAATCCCCTATGATGAATTTTTTTTCCCTATGATGAATGTTATCACTATGTACATCTAAAATGTACCATTAAAATAAAATAAAATTTTTTTTAAAAAAGAACTGAGTCATATGAAACACAAATATTGAATCATACATTTTAGTGAATCGCAAAAGGCCAAATATTGGCACTTTTATACATCTCAACCTGTATTTTACTGGCCTGATTCCCTAATGATTTGGACCTTCTTGCACTCCACATAACATACTTTGGTTCTTGTTTATCTTTCATTTGGCCTCTTAGGATAGAGACCTGCAAAAGTAATGTGGCCTTGTGCAGTGGTGCCTTGCTTCACTAACGCTTTTGTTTGCAAACAATTTGGGTCGCAAACAGAAGTGTTTGGCAAAATTTTGTTTTTGTTTGCAAACTCTATAACGGGTGACAAATATGACCATGGCCATCTTTCTCACACAAACACCAACATGGCCATCTTTTCTAAAATCGTAGAAAAAATTAAGTTCATAAACTGAGGTACCACCATATTTTGTTATGTGTGTTCTACCAAAGACCACTGAGCATGTCCCAGGCATGATGCTATGCCCTTTCTCCTACTGTTTCCAGTCCATTTCCCTCCTCTTTTTGTCCTCCATTTATGCCTGTACATAAATATCACACAGAGACCATACTAAGACCGCCAACTGATTCCCACCAACTGCTGAACACTTACAATACAGAGCAACTTTTGCTATTTTCAAAGGTCACAGAAGATCCAGGAACCAGGGTTTACCATCTCACACTTTCTCCTCCTGAGAACATTATCAAAAGTATATAAGCACATATTTATTTCTATTATCCCTTTCATAATTATACCCACAGTACGATCCCTGCAAAAGCAGATGCACTGTTTAAAAAGCCACTTGGTGAGTGTCAGGGGAACTCATATCATCACACGTTGGCAAGCCAGAATATCACTATTACCAAACTGACTTTACACAACAAAGTGGAGGTAAGAAGCAGGGGCAGGGAAACCTGAACATCAAACAGGATTGATGGGCTTATCATCATTGCAGTACATTACAGGGTGACCTCTGCAGACTGGAAATTGGGTTATATCAACAAACCTCACTTTAAAGTGTGAGATGAAAGAGTGCCTCCCCAAACGTTCTGCAGTATTACTGGCTCAGGTTTAAAGGAAGTATGCAGTCAGGTACCCGTGTCACATTTCAATCTGTGATATTGACATGGATGTGAAAACACAAGCCTTTGAAACTGAACCTTTCATATGTTGAACAAAAACCTGAAATGCACTCCACTGCGAAGACTGAAGGAGAGAGGAGGTAAAATGACAAAGGGGAAACCTTTACACACAGGACATGTCTGAATTTTCCTGCCACAGGCTGTAACCTAAATCTGCTGAAGTAGAGCTTAGTTCGGATCTTGACACTCGTTTGTTTGGTCTTCCTCGATATCAAGGCTTACCTGCCTTGGACTGATTCCAAAACTCAGTGATGTGTTGCCAAAGTAAGAAAATTATTTATGTAACACAACCGGCCTTACTTAAGTTGGATTCACTTATCATCGCCCAACCCCACTTCGCCCAACATACACACCATCCTAGTGTCATTTACTTACTTAGCTAAACTAGTTTCTCTGTTGGTTCGGCAAACTCCCATGGCAAGCAGAAAGTACTCAAATATTAATTGCACATTTCATTAACGCACAACAAACAATCTTCATATTTTTCTATAATGTTCCAAAAGGAAAACATCTCTGCCCTGTACTTTCAATTTTCAGTTCTGTGTTTTGAACCTAGAAATTAATAAGCCAGATATCTCATAGCTAGCTTAATCAATAGGAGTATCTGTAGGAAATGGAGGGACAGCAGACAGAAGGAATTCTCAGCACCCCATAAATCATTTTAAACAAGAGCCTCAAATTCTGCCAACAGGATAAGGAGGAGGAGAGTTATATTACAAAGGGCATTTGAATTCCTTGCAAATGGGGATAAAAGGCTGTTTGCTAGTATCTGATGATACAAACAAGACTCCAATAGTAGAACACAAAAATGCCCTAATATGTTTAAAGCCTTGAAAACATCTATATCCTCAGGTCCTTCCTTGGCTTCTAGCCGAGCCTGAGACCCCTTTACCAGGAAGAGACCCCAGGATGCATTATGCTTCCTAATTCTTCATAGTCTGCTTCATTTGGCAAAGGCCCTAAACCTAACCACGACAGTTAAAAAGAAAGGCTTACATTCTACTATAAAATATACAAATCATGAAATGTATACAACTAACAAAAACAGTTTCGGTACTACTTGATGAGAGGAATTTGGTGGGGTGTATTTTTTTGATTCAGCATTCCAGTAATGTGAAACCACTCTTTAAGGTAGAAAATCATTTTTCAATCTCAGGAAACATCGTTACTAGCTGCCAAAAGTTGATCCATATAATAAGAACTATTTGCTAATGTTGAACACCTGCACTTTTATAGATAGCCTCTCAGGACAGCTGGAGCTGAGTCTTCAAGTCTACTGATACAGCAGCCAAGTAAAAAACACAAAATTTTAGATAAGAATGCTTGTTGAATTAACCATGTATGTATCTATACTAAGTCTAGGATATTTATTGGTCAACCCCTGACAGTCATTAGATACAATAAAGACCAATACAAAATACGTCCCGGATAAAGTTCCCAGCTGCTACAAGCTTACATGTCGAGGTGGTAGGATACACAAATCAAAACATACTAAAGGTACCAACATATATCATGCTCATGGAATCCATGTGTAAATATTTCTTTCATTTCCCATGCTTAGTGCTGGCTTTTTTGGTTTCATTGTTTGATTTTCCGACTTGCTGGGTTTGATGGGAAAAGGCATCCACCGAGAGTTTAAAGGAGGCATTCATTAAGAGGGTGCAAGCATTGTTTTACATCCTTCTGAAATGAAGAGTTTGTAGCAAGCATCTTAAAGATAGCTTATACATTCATGCATATGTATTCAAACACAGTGATGCTGAATCTTCATCACTTTCTCATTGCATTGTCTCCTTCAACCAATCAAGCAACAGCCAGAGAAAGACAATTTTAATACTGTTACTATAAGTAATTAAAAGCACTAATAGAAAAACCACTAAGAGCCAGAACTAAATGAAGTCCTACACATACAGTGTCTTTAGTTATTACAATACTCTTAGAAAGCATATATTATTAACTTCATTTTAAAAGCAAACAAGCTGAAAATCAGAGTGATGGCTGTGACTGGCTCAAGTTACATATGTGGTAAGTAAATTCTTGTCTGATAGTAGAAGCAGAATCCAAAGCCAGGTTCGTCTGGCTTGAGATGTTGTGGTCTTTGCTCTAGGATTATGCTTTCTCTTGGGCCAGCAGTTGGTTGCACTGAGTTTTCGCTGGCACTATACTGGAAAGGCAGGGGGAAAGGGTGCAGGTGTGGCCCTTTCCTCAAAGTTTACAATTTAGCCAGGAGGACAGATACTCTAGGAGTAGTAGTAGGTGGAGCTTGGGATACCAACAGGCAGACTGTCTACTGAGGGACACAAACAGGACCTGGACAGATGGCATGAATCCTGCATCCTGCACAAAAAGCCACAGAAAATCACCTTCTGAGTGGTGGGTGCATCCCCCAACTTCAAGTCATCCCACTCTGCACTCAGTTCAATCTTGGTATCTTCATCTTTCTATTTAAATAGAATATCATTGAGTCAGGTTCCCTCAGTTGACTGCGATTTCAGCAGGACCAGGTAGAATAATAAGCTGAAAGGGTCTTTCCTTGGATTTCAAGCTTTTCTAATGCCCCTCCAAGTACATGTCTTACCTCTGTCATGTCTGAAGCAATCCATCACTTTGTCCCTTTCGCCCAAACACGACCTGTTCATTTCCACCAGACCTCTCCAACCTTTACATCACCAACCTCACATCCCAGCTCTACCATTTCCTGATGCGTACACTTTCTCCCCTCACTCTCCCAGGGGTAGAAAGAACAAAGTCATATCATGCTTGGGCAGCAAGTCCTTCCTCACTTTACAAAGAAAAACTAAGAACATTTCCAGAAGCAGTCTAACCCATCTTTCACCACTTTGGTCCTGAGATTTTTCAAAAGCAGACATAAAGCAACTGCCAATTTTGATAAAAGTGCCAGGATTAACCAAAATTCCCCAGGATGCCCAGGATGGATGACATCCACCCACAGGATACAGTCACATGAGAAGGGCCAGCCAGAGCTTCACCACGCACTTCCATCGGGAGAGCACTTCAGAAGGCAAGTGACAGTGACGTTCTTAAAGGTGATATTCTTGAGTCTGCACTCCAATTCACTTTAATACTATCACAGAACACCTGATGACCAAGGTGGTGATTACAAACCTGCTGCTAAAACAACTGCAAGATATCTGAAGACAGTAGGACGTGACCTTGCCTTCTAAAGGCAACTGACGTTTACTTCTAAGTCAAATCACTGTCCAACACAGATACAATAGAAATCGGGACCCACGTGAACTTTTCGTGGCAAATTACCTGAAGTCAGGTAAATACTCTGATAAAATTCATTGCATGTGGTCAAGTATTTACAACATAATGTTTTCTAAAAGATTCAAGCAGTATCAGTACAGATAACAATAAAGCGCCCAAATAATCACAAATACTCCATGAAAATCAAAACATGAAACACTACGATACTGAGCCTAACGTTCTTCCACATTGTCTGATTGTGTAGAATATTATGCCTACTAAACCTTTTCTTTTAAAGAATGTTCCAGCCACTATATCACATTCTCAAAGGAGGCCATTTCTTGCTATTAGCATTATAATCCATTATTGAATGTGTGGATATTATCACTTTTATAATACTAAGAAACCAAGGTAAATACATTAGAACATTTGCCAGGGTCTTCAGTTAGCAAAATACAAAGAGACTAAGTTCTAGTACTCCCAACAAAAGACAGTCACACTGACGTGGGGATAGCAAACTGCATATGGTTAAAGGGCCATGTGCAATGCCAGTGTGCTGATGGGGGTTTAACATTAAAGAATTAACAATAAGTAAATTGTCTTTAATTATGAGACTGTCCCCCTTCCCCCTGATACACAAAATGAGCCAGGGGTGGAAAGGCCGCCTTACTTACTACTAAATATTGCTTCCCTCAGAAATACTGGCCTGTGTCTCAATCATACTCCTCCTTGATACAACATGTGTAATTCAAATGTTTTAAGTGAAGCTGCTGTGTCTGCCAAGGCTACAGAAGGCCTGCTACTCACTAGGTGGTCACTGCTTGCTAAGTCACAACTTAACTCTGTGAACTACAGAGGACAGCTGGCTCTCCCTGCTCTTCATGAACAGAAAGAGGAATCTGAGTTGAGAAGATGCAGATTTCCATGACAACCTCCTTTTTAGATCTATTTAATGGGTTTGCCCTTGGAGGGAAACACAATCATGAGTCTACTAAACAGAAAGGGACAACATGAGCTCCATTAGTCATTCCCACATGTGAAAGGTCACTGCCATATCACGCTTCCCGCCAAGGATCAGAGATTGCTTCTTCCCAACCTTTTCTAGATCCTAAAGCCCCAGGAGCACAAAACTAGCAAAAGCCTTTGCTCCTTTCACGAGTAATATTGCCTCTACCTGTGAGGAATTCTTGCCAGGACAGGAGAAACTAGGAATCAGCCCCTTCCCAACCACCTCTGGAACATCCACATATCCATAAGAAATCTTTTTAAAACTTTAAAACCAAAATAGTCAAGGTAGAAAATATGAACTATGTAACTTCTTACAGTAGGAAAGGATACATTAGCCATTTCAAATGTACAAAAGAGATGAAAATGTTGTGCAGTCATCACCACTATCCACTTTCAGAAGTTTTTCGTCATCCCAAACAGAAACTCTCTCCACTCCTTAAACACTAACTGTCCATACCCCTTTCCAGTAGCCGTGGATAACCTGTACTGTCTGTCTATGAATTTGTTTATTCTATTTTTTGAGACAAGGTCTTGTTATTTCCTCCAGGCTGGCCTTGAACTCACTGTGTAGCCCAGGCTGGGCTTAAACTCGCATCAATCCTCCCACCTCGGACTAGTGAGTGCTGGGATTTTAGGTGCAAGCCACTACACACAGCATGGTTGCTTATTGTAGATATTTCATATGTATACTGCAGTGGTTGTAATGTCTACAAATTCTTTAATGCTCCTGTTCATTAAAGGTGGAGGCTACTATCCTTTCCTCTGAATATGGGTGCATCTAAGGGTTGCACACCTAATGAACAGCATGAGCAAGAGTTGCACTGAGTAACTTCGGCCTAAGACACAAAGGCAATAACCCTTCTACCTGACTTCCTTCCCCCAACCTCCTTAGAAGCAGACACCACACTTTGAGGAACCCAAGCAGGCACAGTTATGTGGAAAGGTCAACTGTAGCCATTCTGACTGCAGCCCCAGCTGAAGTCCCCATCAACAGTTAGCATCAACCAGCAGACACTTGAGCAAGCATTCAGCTAATTCCAGCCCCAAGTTGCTCTCCTCACAAGATCATCTGTACTTTCCAGGTTTTGAGTCACTCTAGGAATGTCAAGTAAATCAGAGAGGCTGGCTCACAAGGGCTCATGAAAGGTGGGATTCAGAGCAAGATAAATATTGCCATCATTTTGTTGTTTTGGGGGAAGAGGTCATTGGAATACAACACAATGAGAGAGAATGCTAGCCAGCACATCACACAGGTGCACAGGAGTTGAATAACAGCACTCTGTGTAACCCATACAACAAATGAAGCAATCCAGAACCCAACTCCAAGGAATCCTGGAGACAGATGCCTTTGGGATATTCAACTAAGTAAGTTCACAGTAACTTAGATCAAAGTTGAAGTGGGAAAGAATCAAAAGTCTTGAATTGACTAACACATTTGAGTATCTGCATTACAGTGATTAATACTCATACCTCAGAAGAAAGTGAGAAAATACTAAATTGAGCATTAGATATATATTAATATCATTGGTGGACATAGATGTAAAAAAAGCTATGAGAAAAAATATTTCTAATCCACTTGTAAAATCAAAGTATATTTCTCCTTGGTAAAAATGAAATTCAGATTTTGGGCTACTTTGACGACTTGAACTTTCATTTAATAAATATTGACAGTATAAACAGATCAGTAGGTGATCACAGTAGCAGAAAGAGAGACAATAATGCAGATATACCATCCTGCCAACAGGATTGAAATAAACAATACATGTTTCAAAATATTACTTTACTAAAGCTTCAATAAATGTGTTTACATGCAGATTTTTGTCATTTATGTTAATTTAATTTGATTAGTATTCCATTATTTTCCTAGCTTCATAGCTTTCTTCAGTTCTAAAAAATTCTTAGCTGTTATCGTCAGTTATTTTCCTTACTCTATCTGGAATTCCTATTAGACATAAAACTCAAGTCTCAGTTTACTCTCTGATTCTCTTCTCCTATGGTATTATCCCTCTCTTTCTCTCTTACAGCATCATTCTGTGCAACTTTCCACTTCATTAACTGTTGTTTCAATTGTAACCAACCTATTATTCATGCTTTTTATTAGAGTCCTTTTTCGAACTTTTAATCAGTATGAAAAATTCATTTGCAAGATTTCTAATAGGTTATTGGCCATATTTATCTATGCTAGTTTCAATTTTCTTATTTTTGTTCATCATCTCCCATCACCGTGTAATTTGTACACTAGTTCCTTTTCATCTTTTCAAGGATTTATGTAATAATTGTATTCAAATCATTTGAGCAGTGCTTGGTTGTTTCTAATTCCTTGGGTGTAATTCCTTCCCTTTGCTGGGTGTACTGGCTATTTATCATAGTCTTGAATTTCCATGTGTGTTTTTTAAATATGGGCTTGTGAACTCTTCTTGCACCAGCAGTGTAGTTTGTTGATTTCTTTGTGTTTTTCTCTTTGTTAACTCATGCTCGCATAATTAGCAAGTTGGACGTCACCTGAGCCTGATGACAGACTCCACACTTGGAACAAGGTCTTACACCAGAAGTCCGGTAGGAGCCTTGCTCAGTGAGAAAACAGAATTCCAATCCCTGTGTGGGCACCTGGAGACACGACTGGGAGTTCCACTGGAACAAGCAAGTAACTCCAAGTCCTTTCCTTGCCAGACAGTCCATATCAAGCCCCTGCCATGATAAAAGCCTACTACCCAAAAAAATTTTTAAATAAAAAAATTTTAAAAATCAAACCCTACTATCTGTTAGACTTGTCATGGTGGGAATGCCTTGGCGGGGGTGGGGGAGGTTGGATTATGGAGTCCTCCCTGCTCTTTCCATCTCATTGTGCCAGTTGCCTCAGTTCCTACTCACCAATGTGGATTTTCACTTTGGTTTTGGTTAGCAGAGATGTGTTATTTTAAATTCTATTTTATAAATAAAACTATATATTTTTTAAATTCCTTTACAATTTTCCGTGTTCTAAATGAATGAGGAGGCATTCTCTGCCGCAGATAGAAAACAAACCTTTTGCAGATCTCAGCGATTCTGTTTAGAGCCCACTGGATCTTTTGAATTGCTGGATTTTCCTGTAGACTCAGAGCATAAGCAAGTTCCTAGTCAAGTGAGAACTAGTTCTTCAGCTCTTTTAATTTTCAAAGACAGGTTCTGATGGCCTGATTTCTGGATCAAGCAGCTGCTAAAAGGTATCATTTTCCTGGCTGAAAGTGCAGGTGACTGACACCGAAATAGACTTCACACAAACATTTGTCTTCACATCAGGTAACTAAGCAAACTGTCGTACTGTATGTTCAAACCCGAGCTATGTCCCCCCCGACTTTCTACAAAGAGGTGCGTTTCTGCTTATGTAATATCTTTGAGAATGTTCATTTTGTTAAAAAAAAAAAAAGAGAGAGAGAGAGGTTCTTTCAGACCTTGATGTGAAGTATTCAATACATTTAAAAGGAAAGATAATACTGACACTTTTGGTTTCTGATTTTCTTTCTGGATGTCTACATAGGAATACAGAGGTCAGTCAGGAAAGTTATTGAGCACCTTCACCAAGTGATAAAAGGAATGAACAAGATACCCAGTTCCTGCACAAGCTGATTTTACATTATCTTATTCTTACACATGTGATGAAATCTTAATCTCTCGCTCAACATCTTTTCAATCACTAGTGTGACTGACATACAGCTGACAATCAGATCATTTTAGAATGAATAAAGATGGTTTCACACAATCTGCATGGAAGCAGCTACACAAGTCATTCTTTCTCTTCTTGCTTAGGCGCAGGAGAACAAGGAAGTTGAAAGACAGGAACTGATTGTTAACTCCACATCCCCCTTTCCTGTCCGTCCAATTTGTCTTCACAGTGAGTCATGCTGACTAGGAAATGGAAAATGCAGTGGAGAACAGATGCCTGAATAGCAGCCCCCACGGCAACTGCAGACCACCTCAGAGAGACTCGGAGCAGAAGGCTCGGCACTGACTAGCTATGGACTCCATGCCAGGTCTGGTACAGGAAGGATTAATTCTAACTTCCAGCAAAAGGCCAGAGCAGGAGCATATCACACCTTCCCTGTGATACTGCTGACATAGGGCAGAAATTAAGCAGGACTCTCATCGCAGGAAGAAAACAAATGTCAGACCAGGGTGGGTCCTCCTGGCTATTTAGTGCTGCCAAATTCATTCCACACAAATTTATGGGGGCATAGTATGTTCAAGGGACTATTCGAAGATTCTACGGTGACTCTGGACTTTCAAGTCAGACAGGTTCTTGTACAAATCAACCACCATAGGTGACCTGGGTCAAACTGCACTACCCTCTGAGCCTTGGTTTTCTAGTCCATAAACTACAGATATTGATACCTATATCATAGAATTTTTATACAAAACTAGTGAGAATTTGTGTATGGACACACACACGAGAACACTTATTTCCATTTTTTCAGCTCAAAATTTTATATATACTTTATTATACGACTTTTAAGTATTTGTTACAACTTTACCTTCTCTACCAGAATGAGTGGAGATAGTCTTTCCTTCCTTCCTTCTTCCCTTCTTGATACTAAAGGTTGAGCCCAGGCCCTTCACACCTAGCTACATCCCCAGGCCTCTTTTTATTATTTATTTTGAAACAGTGCCTTGCTAAGTGGCCAGCTGGATCTGATCTTGCGATATTCTTGCCTCAGCCTCCCAGAGTGCCCGAATTACAAGAGTGTGGCCCCATACCTGACTAGAACATATATCTCATTATCTTTCTGAATCGTGAGGATTCAGAAAGTTCTCAGTACAAAGTAGTTTGGTGTTTTTTAATTACGAGGCGTCTTTGTTTTTCTAACAGTTACTGTGTTCACTTCATAAGACTGCTCTTCTCCATTTGCCAAAATAGGAAATGAGAACAAGAAAAAGACAACAACTAAGTTCTAATATCCTAATTGTACACATACAAAATATTTTACTAAAAATGATATTACGAAAAGAAGTCCGACTATTTCCAGTTTCTGCTTATCACTGTCCTGTGGTTACTCTTCCCTCTGCAGTAGCATCCCGGTTCTCCCATGCTGGGTCAGGCAGCCATGAGCACACGCAAGGTATTTCACATGCCGCCAGAAGGGCAGCGGATCAAGATGGGAAGGACCCCTTTCCCCCTTCTAGAGAGCCAACGCGAAGCAGGGTGAAGAGCTCGTTTCTCTGATCGGCCTGATAGGAAGTTTGTATTAGAGGACACCAGCTTCAGGCTGAGGAATGTCCACTGGAAGAGCAATTGCAGATGAAGTGAGGAAGCCATACACAAAACACAGGGTTTCCCTACGCGCATAAAGGAAGGAGATCCAGGAAGCATCAAGGAGCTCAGTATAGGTCCGACCTGACTTGTTGGGGAGGAGGTAAGGAGTGCTCTGTGCCCAAGTCCATGCCTAAGCATCCTGAAGCAAGGAGTCACAAGTTAGGGGGAACACAGAAGCCTGCCCCTGAAACCTTTCTCCCCTGAAGTCCTGGTTTTTATTTCTCCAACTGAAACTGGCTTCAAAATTCTCTGGCTTTTCATTCCAATGTGTGGATCAGAAAAATGGGGGCTCCTCTTGTAGACCGACAAATCTTTTTAAAGGCTGTGAAAATTTTTCTTCCTTGCTATTGTACATTTAATATCAATTGTATGTACAGGTAAAATACATAGGTTTTCAAAATGGATACTTCATGACAGATGATCTAACAGATAAGGCAGCCTGGAACTCTAATCACAAATTCTGAGCAATAACTTCCCTTGGCTCCTTCCCAAATCAAATAACTTGATTCTCAATGGAGTTACTAACAGTCAGTGATGGCAAACCTGTCAGAGCTTTCAATGACCCACACACCCTGCTGCAGCATGCATGCCACAGGTTCGCACCTAGTCACCAGATGAACGTAGGCAGCACATTCTCCCTCTATGAGGACCTTGGAAATTGACTCCCTACCCTGTCACACTCTTACCCCGATTCAAGCCATACAGGAGGCCTTAAGACCCACAAACTTCATTTTCCTGGCTTGAACTTTAAAGTCTGCTTCCTGTCTGGAACTGCAGAGTCCTCAGGGTCATCCTCTGGTGTCTCTCCCAGGCCTTCTGGTCCTCTCTGAAGGAGAGTCTTTCCTCTGCCCTTGCTTTAGTACTTGCTCTCTGTGTGAATGACTCTCGCATTTCCAGGGACTGGCTAAATTGCTTTGGATTTTACACGTCCTAAAGCATGACGCATGGGTTCATCAGTTACTCTTAGTAAGCACCAGGGTAGGTGCCTGGTGAAATCAGTACAGAGATGAAAACAAGCTCATTCTTAATCTTTCAGAGATTACAGTTTAGTAGATGATGACTTAGCAACTGGTAAAAGGAACATGATAGCATGATGAGGCGAGTACTAAAAGTGATTGAAAAATACAGTGGAGCAGGATATATTTTAAAAATATATTACAGTTTTTTTAATTTTTTTATTTTTTATTTTAATTTTTAAAAAAATTAAAAAAATAAGAAATAAAACATTTTGAAGCAACTATTTAAAAATGGTTAAAAATATATATATATCTATATATATATTACAGTTAAACACATTGCCAAGACAGTACAACTCAAGACACTCATGAAAGAGGACTCCCAGAACTGCTTCAGAAAGTGGCAAGAATGATACATGTGTTTGAAGCAAGGGGGAGTAATTTGAGAGGGATTGATGGCGATGTGTCTTTTACTGTAATACGTTTTTCTTTGTGTGTGCTGGGGATCCAACTTGGGGCCTTCTGCTTGAAAGGCAAGCACTTTAACCACTGAGCTCAATCCCCAGCCTGTAATACATTTTTAAAATTTTACACACATAGCATATTTTTCAACCATACAGTGTATAACAGAGAGAAGTAAAAGGTGCCATGAGATGATACAGACAGAACAAGTCCCTATGTGGAGAGAAGGGAGAAAGGATGAAACATCCTAAAGGTGAGGACACTTGGAACGAGGGAGGAGTGGACTGGGTATCCCTGTGAGAGAGACAGGCCCACTCCAGAACCAGATGCCATGCAGTGTGACCACAGCAGAGGAACTAAGAATGCGGGGCAAGAGATGGAGACTTTGTGTTGCACCCTGGAAAACTCAAAGTACACACCCCATCTCGCATGTACAGAAGTAGAGAGACCTCTTAGGATGCTGTTGTTATAAAACAGGTAAGAGGTGATTCAGGCCAAAGAGAGATAGTGGCTGTAAGAGTTAAGAAGACAAGACAAGTTTAAAGATGCTACTGGAAAAGTTCTCCTTGTCTCACATAACAGCAGATCGGTTGTGGGTGCTCAGAGAGAGCCAGGTTCAAGATCACCTCTTTGTTTCTGACTCAAATACTTACTACTGTTGAGAGCAGACCTGTGGCTGGGAGAACAGAGGAGTTAAGGGTTTAATACGAGACATGTTTGAGATCCTGTGTGGCATCCAAGGAAGAAATTCCAGAAGAGAAGTGATTATATGTGTCTAGAATATAGTAGAGATTATTAGTGTTTTGCCTTGAAAAGAAAAAACATTGGAAAACTAGTACATATGTAGTAGCTAATGCTATTTAGAAGTAGAAGGATATGTTGAATTACGAGTACCTCTTATACATTGGGACTATGATTGAAATCTCTAAGAGCTATTTGGAGCCAGGTGTGGGGTGCATGCATGTAAATGGAGGCAAAAGGATTCCGAGTTCAAGGTCAGCCTCGGCGATTTATCAATTTCAAAAGAAAATAAAAAGGGCTGGAGATGAAGTTCAGTGGTAGAGCACTTACCCAGCATGCATGACACTAAATTCAATTCTCAGTTTGGGGGAAGGAAGGCTGGCCCCAAATTCTACTTGTCAGCCTCAAACTCTGGTTACAAACTGTCCAAAGAAATACAGGTTTGTAGTTTAAGAACAAACACCAGATCACTGTAATATGTGACTGCTATTCCTTCCTCAATGTAGGATGTCCCCGGATGAGTAAGGCTGAAACATTCACACTCTGTGCTGTGTTTTCTAATGCCAGTAGCATCTGTAACCTACAACACCTAAAGCAAGCTAAGGCTTCATTTGCCCTAAACTGAAACACAAGGCTCAGTCATACGTACCTTACCACTACAGTGTCAAGGCAAACCAAACTGAAGTAACCAAAAGGGTGAAGAAAGGATTTTCCCAGTGGTCTAGAGTAGACATTGCTTAACCCAAGCATCAAGTTATTCTCAGCATAGAGTATTTTGTTGGGAGTAATGGCCTCAAGCCCACATTACTCCCAGTTTAATGGGAGGGAGGGAGGAACTGAATAATGATAATGGGGGAGGGCATCACTAATCTCTGCACCAGGATCTAATGCATGTCATTGACACTTATCCCACTTAAACATTCCCCTTCCTTGAGAATGAAGTTAGAAACTGGAGGTTATTAAGAATTGCCGAGAGTTTCCCACTGAACTCAAAAGACCAAAGACAAGACCTTGATAAATTTCCACATTTTAGGGGAGACTGACTACAGCTTTGACAGAGGTGCCTGAGAAGGCATACTACTACAGAGGTATGGGAGGATAGAATTTAGAAAAGGCAAATAGTCAAGACTACAAAATGCCACTGAATATAATAACTAAAAGGGTCATGAGAGGTGTCTGTGAAAATAGTTCTCATGGAGTAGTAGAGAATCAGAACTCTTGATGGTGGGGAAAAGAAATGCACAAAATTCTTCCATATGCTAAGATTTATACAAGTTACATAATGGGTTGAGGATTCAGTTTAATATGGCAGGCAGCTAGCAATCTCTGGAACTGCCGACAGCCACATTCTAACACAATTCTCACCTAAGGAAAAAGGTACCCAATAATGTGGCCTTTGCTCAGTCATGCTCAGATGACTCATTTGGGCTTCTGATCACTGGATGGTGAAGTATCAGCAGGGCTTTCTTTAGTTTGTCGTGAGCTGTGAGCCTACACATTCTCCTGTGCTGTGTAGCATTCAGATAAATAAGGGGAAGTATTTCTTTTGGATTTTTAAGTGAATAAGCTTTTTATCTGAAATTTTATTCTAAACAGAGGTGAGACAGTAAAAGGGTACCACATAGAACTTCGAAAATCAACATATCCAAAACTGAACTCAGGCAAAAACACACATACACACACGAGAGCGTGCATATGTGTGTGTGTGTGTGTGTGCGCGCGCGCACGCGCGCACCATCGAAGAGGCAGAAAGAGAGAAAAAAGTATACTATCATATTAAAATATCTAATACTACAGTTATACTAGTATTAATTTTATTGGATGATTTGCTGCCACTTACTATAGTTATGGATATTGGGCAAGTTACTTAATATCTTTTAGATTCAGTTTCATTTTGTTTTGTTTTTTTTTTTTTGTGGTGCTGGGGATCGAACTCAGGGCCTTGTGCTTGCAAGGCAAGCACTCTAATCACTGGGCTAAATCCCCTAGATTCAGTTTCATTTTGGTCAAGTGGGGGTGACAGTAATGATATCTAGCTCATAAAATTTTGAGAATTATATATGAAAACACATTTTCAAATCTGAGAAGGAGTCCTGGTGCAAAGTAAGGGCTCAGAAAATTATAATTATCATGGTACTTTAGAATATGGAAGGACTTCCAACTAATCATTATGAGCCCAAATAATAATTGTAGCGTATTACTGTATCATATAATTAATAGAACATGTGTGTATATATGTATATAAGCACATATACATACAGTTACATGTACATTTACATAACTAGATAGTTCTTCAAACATGCAGTCCCTATATTAAGGGTTTCGATCTAAAAAAAAATATGAAAGAACATCACAGAAATTGAAATGGTGGCACTTCTGAAAACGTAACAGGAATTTTAAAAATTGAATCTTCAAAAAATTGGTGTGTGCAAAGAACACATCAATCCAGTATCTATGACAATCCCCTTCTACTTACCAAGGGACTATATAATTAAAAACTGAGGAAAAACTGCAAGACACTAGTAAGAAGGGTTTCAGGGAAAAATCTAGGTTCCACCATTCACACAACGTTAGCTTTTTACTTCAGCTCTTCCAACAGTTTTGAAGTATCCAATCCCTTGTATTAAAGCTTTCCTCACTTACACTAGCAATAATGGATTTTGACCAGTAGAGATAGCTGGCGTCAGTATGGCTTTGGACAGGGGTCCAATCACTGCTCAGGCAAGTTAGACTTGCTTGAAATCCCTAAATAAGAGTTATCTTTGCTAATTACCCTTGCTGGACTTCCTTCCATCTCAGGGCTCACAGAAATCCAACAATTTTTTATAAAACATCTTTCTATGAGGAGAAAGCATTAGGCTTTCCTTGTGTGTACAAGGGACTGCAGTGGTGGGAGAAAGGAGAAGGTATTAAAGAAATAGGAAAGGAGAAGATGCCACTATTTGGAGGTACCGGCTGCTTTGTGTGTAGCCATTGCAAAGACAGTCACTATTTTTAACTAAGATTCTCAAGAAAAAGCTTTGAGATGTGAAGATTTCTGGCATTCTACCCCAAGGTGACTTAGAACCTGTGAGAAGAAGATGCAGGAATCTGCCCTAGCAACGGCCATTGAGGTTTGGGGACAAATGCTGTATGTGAAAACAGAGTGACTTTCAAAGCTTTTAACACTATTCACCTCAGAAATAAAGTCTGAAAGTAGAAACATGACTTGATCTCAGGCATCCATTTCCTTTTAGCTTGTAGTTATTGATGTTAAGAAAGAAACAGGATTCGCTGGCAGGTGACACATATCTGTTCAAAAGGACAGGAATCCTTGAGTGGTTCTCACTTGGCTAGAGGGTCTGATCCAGATGTCCCATTTGTGAAAGCCTCTAAGTTAAGGAGAAATTAAATGGAATTCTCTGATGACTGAATTGTATCTGCCTAAACACTGATTCTAGACAAGTATAGTAGAGATGTTTTGTCCTTATGATTATTGAGAAAAACTGTTCATCAAATTATTGGATTGGTGCTAAGTAATCTAACCACTCAGACTATCTCTGATGAGCATTTTGCATTTAAAATAAATTTGGCCATAAAATCACTCAATATAGTAAGATGTCAATAACATAAAAATGATCTGTCCAAAAGTAAATAAGCTTCTATGAACACAGACATGTTTTAATTTGAGGTGTAAATCCATACTCAATGCCTTCCAGACACATGGACAGGGCCATCCTGCCATTCAGCCCGGGGGGTGGCATTTAATCTCACGCATCCTAAACCCACTGCAGTTCCTCAGCTTACATTCTTTCAATCTTCACCAAAATTGGACAAGTAGGAACTGGACACCAGGCTTCTGATGGCACTTTAGAATGCCTCTTTTTAATTTCTTTACAAGGAAAATACATAGAAAAATTTTGTAAAACTGAAAAAATAGAACTTTTTTTATCACATCGCCTTCCTTCAAGTTCCAGTGTTGAAACCACTGGATATTTTGAACAAATACTCAGTAAGTATGCTGATAAGAAGAATTTGACTAGAAATATAAAAGGATACAAACTATTCATCGTATATTTTCTGTTAGAAGAGTATTAAGGTGCACAGTATATGGAAATGGAGACTAATGGAAGACAAGTAACTTGCTATTAAAATGTAGAGTGAAGATTTAAGCCCATTTTTGTTGACTCCAAGGACCCATTCCCCACAAGTCCTCTCCTTATTCCTAAAAAAAGAAAGAAGAAAGGAATGTTTACTAAGTACATCCCATTCCTTCATATATATTGATGAAAGCACTGAGGTCTTTCCCTAAGAGATCTGAAAATAGCTGCTTCCCCTCAACTCTGTGACAGTCTCTCAGGAGGCAAGATACTGACATGGGGTGGGAACGTGTCCCAAGAGGGGCAAAAGGGTTCCTGAAAGTGGACTGCAGCCATTAGAGAAAGAAATGCCTTCAGCCCACTAGGTGATGAAAGGCTGGTGTTGTAGTTAATACCACAGTGACTTTTAGGCAAATTCCTTCACCTCTTTGATTAGTTAGAAGAAAATACAAATATATACTTCAGAATGTAGAAAATCCAATTCAATAAAAACTCTGAAGTACTTAGCAGCATGTGATGCTGAACAACTGCTCATACAAATGTTTTTAATCATCCTTAGTATTAATTGTTCAAGGACAAGGTAGTCTGTCCAGAATAGTCCTGTCTGACTATTCTCAAGGAAAGGGTGAAATCAGCCCTTTTTGGTTGGTTTTCTAATCAGCTTGTTATATCCTTCTAGCAGGCTATGTTCTGTGAATGTAGCTGGGGAAAAGGTCATCTTAATAGCTTGCACCACAGTCTCGCTTGAACAGAAAACTGCTTTTGTTTTAGAAAAATACCCTAGTAAGTCACCCAGGGTAGAAAAGGCAAGGTTTTGGGAGACTGGATTAAGAAGGAGGGAACAAACAGAGCACAGCTAAAAAGATGAAGAGTTTTGAGTTCAGGGATAGAAAGGAGAAGGAGAAGAAATGAGAGGAGTAGGAATACAAGAAAGAGAGACGTGTGAGGGGGACCAGAACAGGTGTGGCAAAGGAATCCAACGGGAACTTCCTGGTGGCAAATTGGCTTAGAATGTTTAACCATAAGGACCCCTAATATTCTATTTACTTGTTTTGCTGAGGTGTAAACCCTCTCCTATTGCCTCCCTGTGTTTTCTTGTGGGAGTCAGCCCTCTCCTATTGCCTCCCTGTGATTTCTTGTGGGAGTCAAGTAGGAATGAAGGGGATTTCCAGGCTAAGAGAAAGGGCTGATCCCACACCTAGAGTAGCTTGGCCGCAGAGAAGGCAGCCAGGAGGTCAAGAGTGCGACCAGGACGGGCTGCACCTGAGAACAAGTCAGAGACTGTGTACCGATACAGAAGACGACATGGAGTTTTCTAAGAGATATAAAGTGGAAGGTTGAGGCCATTTCATTTCAATCTCAAAGGACAGGATGACCGCAGAGACAAGGGTGACCTCAGCTAACATCTGAGTTACATTAGCTTTTCCAGATCAGGGGGAGAAAGAGAAGAATGCACTAGGATCAGTGGGATTGTAGAAGGCAGTAATTTTCAAAGCATGTTTATTTTTCACAGAGAAATTCTTACTTCAAATGAAACGTCACTTGGAAGTCCAGTGTGAAAACAGATGAAAGAATATCTGCTTAGCCTGGCACGGGAGGGCTGACGGGGAGAGGCAGAGGCCCCTATTTGCCTCCTCCACTCCTGCACTTTCTTTTACCCACTGAGCAGTTCTACCTGTGACAGGGTCTGACCATGACAATCTTAAACCCATGCATGAGCGCATCTGGCTCTCTTCAAAAAGGCAGAATAATGGTGCATTCTTAAACACACAAAGTGTCAAATCAGGTTGCGTCATTGTTTAATCCTAGGTAATTACTTTAACAGTGTTTTGTTCTTTATCTAGTGGGTACTTAAGAGGAAATATCCAGCCAGGCACAGGGCTGCATACCTGTAATCCCAGAACTCTGGGAGGCTGAGGCAAAAGGATCTCAAATTTGAACCCAGCCTGGACAACTGAATAACTCAGTGAGATCCTATCGCAAAATAAAATTAAAATAAAATAAAATAAAATGGCTGAGATGTAGCTCAGTGTGAAGATCCTGGATTCAATGTCCAGTACAGAAAAAAAAAAAAAATACAAGCTGGGCATGGTTGCACATGCTTATAATCTCAGCACTTGGGAGGCTGAGGTAAGAGAAGTACTGTGAGTTCCAGTCTAGCCCAGGCTACATAGTGAGTTCAAGACCAGCCTGAACTACAGAGTGAGATCCAGTCTCAAAAATCCAAAACCAAAACCAAAACAAACAAAAATCCACACACAAGAGCCAATATCCTCAGAGTCTTGTTGTGACAATTAATGCAAAACTATATGTTAAATACTATAAAAAGTGCTGGCAGAGAGTAAATAATGAATGTTGACTATCGCTGCTATTTTAATATACTTCTTCATTTCAGACACTCATTATTTAAAAATTTCCAGTTTGGCAATTACCTAACTGAAATTCTGGTAAGGAAGGCAGAATGGTCCAGAGCACAAGGAAGCACCAGGGAAGCAGGCCTGTGACTCTGGGGAGAACCCCAGTGAACTTTCTGGGGTGGAAGCCCCCACTCCAAAAAGGAAGATTCTATATCTCAGAGTAGTAACCAGTGACATCACTCCAAGTCAGAGGGTGTCTGACTTACAACACACGACCAAAGTCCCCCCATTAACTGTTTAACACATGCCCATTTGATTATTTACTACAAAGCACATATGACCCTTGTTAGTATTTTGGCCCAAGAACCCTTAATTATCATTAACAGAAACTATCATTAATAAAAGTATCAAAGCCCAATGTCCCAGAGGAACTTGGATCTTGAGGTGCAAAGTAAAAGAAACTGCTAGTAAGAAAGGAATATCCTCAACTCTACTTCCTCAGCCTTATTTTGAAATGAGAAGCCAGCAATTATAAGGAATCTAAAAGCTCCTCACAAAATATAATGTTCTTCTGTATTACCCCAAGAAATTCTTGATTATTCACAGTGTGTGTTCCCAAAATTTAAAAGTAATATGTAAGTAAATATCTTCTTCAAAGACCAAAAGAAGAAATAGTTCATATGTTTTACCAAAAAAAAAAAATTATTCCTGGAATTGTATTGCTTTTCATAAAGTTTATTAACTTAATCATTTTCTATAAAAGGAGATTTTAAAAAGAAGAGAGAACATAAAAATGATTTGTGGAGGCTCATAAAACAATAAACTGTACTTTACAGAATGCAGAAAAATGGAAGGGAAATTTAGCTCTCGTATTTACAGTAGCCATGAGAAATGCAGGGCAGAGTCCAATTCTATGGAATTCACTGTTCCAAAGAAGCCTGGGTAATTTAGGATTGGGCAAACATTTAGGGACAAAGTCTAGAATCTTGAGGAGGGCTGAAATAAAGTAGCATTGCTGATGTATTTTTGGAAAGAAAAATAAGAAAGTGTTTCTAAGACTTGGGAAAACAGCCATAGTTAAACTATGGAGTCTCTGGAATGGAGATATAGGCAACTAGAGAAAGAAAATTAGAAGGCTGAAGGATAATGAAGTGTAGCCTTCCCTTGTGAAAGCAAGGAGTGGTTCCATATGCCTTTATTGGCAGAGAGATTTCTAGATGATCCTGTTATCAAACATCAGAAAGTCTGGACAGAGATCAAATGAATCGCCCAAGATCACACTGTGTGTCAGGGAAGACCCAGAGTTAGAACTCACAGCCCTAAAGTTTCCAATCAATTGCTTGGCTCCTTAAGCCACAAAGGCTTGTCAAAGAAAAGGTCTCTGTAGAGTTGAGGCAAGGCAGCTGGAGAATATTAACCCCAATGTTTAAACCAGACAGGATTTCACAGGGCCACAAATCCAGAACCTGTTTTGGTAGATGCACACATAAAGCAGAAGGCATGAGAAAGAGGACTGCTGAGAAAATAGAGGGGCTTAATTAAATGATCAGATCTTCCCCTCAACAATGTTTCAAACACACACACACACACACACACACACACACACACACACACGAGTGCACATTCTATTAATTGTTATTGGCTGCCAAAACTGAAAATACTTGTCTGAAAGAAAAGTCATCATTTTAATAAGTCATCAATTGATGGATATGGGGGGGGGGTGTGCGTGTGCACGTGCATGAATTTGTGCATGTGTTTTTCTTAAACCCAGAAAGGATATTTCTATTAGATAAGTACATAATTCTAAGAACCTAAGAGAGGGGTGGGTAGAGAGAAGAAAGGAAGGAAGAGAGAAAACAGGAGGGTATTTAAATCTATGATCACTGAAAAAAGTACCACTCTTCCTGGTACGTGAGCCATGGGTTTGTAATCTTTCTTGATATTACTTCCATTGTGAACTTGATGAAAGCTAAGGTCCTCTCACAGGGAGCTTCTTATGCGCCCATACTCGCAAATTTAATATTAAAATTTCAGGAGTTCAAAGATCCCCATAAGTCAAAAACTTGAGAATGAGACACACTATTGTAAGGGGCTCTGAATGCTCAGAGGAAGGCGGGGATTGTCCCGATCACTCCTCTGCTTTCCAAAACCCTATCCATGAGCCAGCAGCCTCACGACCACACGGAACACTTGTTAGAGATACAGGTATCACAGTACCTCACATGGAGACGAATTTCTAGGGCAGGAGGGGTGGGGTAGGTGCCACAGGAATCAGTCTTCTAACCAGTGTCTCCCAGGACTGCGACACACAGATTTGGGACCCGCGGCCTTGGACAGCCACCTCAGAATGCTGTCAGCTACTTGGAAGTTTCTGAACTCATGTGATAAAGGCAACAGAAGTTGGGAAGGGAGTATAAGAGGAGAGACCACAGTTTCCAATCCTGATGTGAGACTAATGGCCTAATGATGGCAGAAATATTTAAAATTTGGCCCATCCTAGGAAATCTGGGATATATGGTCATTACAGAGATAAGATGAAAAATGTCTGAGAAAGCATCGTTTAAAGGGAAGTTAGTCAGATGGTCTGCATTAAGCTGCAAAGTTCCATCATTCGATTTTACATCCCATATCCTTGATTTTCTCTTTCCTGATACCTTTCTCTTCCGCTATTGAAAGACCTCTCTTTTATCACCAAATTGCTCCAACTGATGCATATGTCAGGAAACCTCACCGTGGCCCCTTCTGATCAGCCTCGAAGCTGATTCGCAGGCTGAGAAAATTCTCCCCTGGGCCCCTGTGCTCAATAGCCAAGGGCCCAGAGACTTGACCTGCTTCCCACCCATTCTACTCTCCAGGGTTTGTCCTACTAACTTTCACGCCAGGAAGTAAGATGTACCTCACTAGCTCATTTTTCTACACTAGTTCATTTTTATCATGGATAATGCCAAAAAGAAAGGGAGGGGAAACCAAAATAGCAAACACAATGTATTTCCCCAGCATTCAGCGTTCTTGGAGTTACATTTGCTATGCTGTAATCATTGACTGCCTTACGTATCTCCAATCTCTCACTTCCCATTTTTCTTCAACCTTCTACAATAATAGTAAGAATAATAAGTACACAAAGTATGTCATCAATATATAAGACAGGAAGAGGAATAGAAATGCAAGCTACTAAAACTGGTACTTCCTCTAGAAGTGCTTCAGAAGTAACAAAGACACTGCAAAATACAAAGCAAAAATGTGTACCAGAGGTGTCTCCCCACAATACATGCTAAAAAATAGATGTTGAATTCAACCAAAATATGTTAAAAGACTAATAAGCACACCAGCTCACCAAGACTATGTGTGCATAAAAATAAAGTTTCCCCTGGTGTCGTGAAACTTGCTCTTCTCGTTAGCTAACAGTAAGTCAAGCAGTTCTGCAAATTAACGTAACCGTGATTATTTTGGTCATTCTCGTTATTATCACAGCCATACAGTTAAATGTCGGTAATACAGGAAGAGCTGTCTGCTCTCTAATGTTTTTCCAAAGTTTCTGCAAAGTAGGTACTGCTTTCTCGCATTTCTTAGCAATGGAAAACGAGGCTGAAAGAGGTTAGAGATGTTGACTTCACGGAAGTCAAACGTGCTTGGCCCAGGATTGCGCCGGCAGCTGTTCAACAACCAGGTCTTTGACGTGAGAAGAGCTCTCCTGCACAGTATTTGCTAATTCCCCTGGTGGATGTATTTCCATCGAGGGGTTTCAGAGAGTCGGGACAGTTGTGCACACTCACCTCTTGTCAGCTAAGACGCGTCGCTCCTCAGCGTGGCTCGAATAGCCGCCACCTAGATTCTGCAAGCTGACTACGCATTCGCCACAGTGCTCTCATAATTGCACAAGTACGGAAATTGGACACAGGCCATATTTCTATCTGGCATTACCAAATAATTAACAGAAATCAGCTTTTTTTTCATTCATTCCAAAGGTAAAATATACCAGAAAGCCACCAAATTATCCTCTTGTTATTGTGTAAAGCCAGTAAAAGTAAAATCTCTTTGCAGACAACTTTGAAAGCTAAATTGCAAAAAATATGTCAAGGGCATGTCATATTATGTACGTTAAGTCTGCTAATGGCAAATATCAGCACTCTTTAGTATCTTCTTGCCACTTAAATTTTTTTTCTGTAAAACCATATGTTATAATCCAATAAAGAAAAGTCAGAATACCCATACTCAATTGTAACACTCAGACTTACCTCCTTTCATCTGTCTACCACACTGTGCTAAAATCATTCAAATGTCTCTGACTAGGGTCTTTCCAAAACACCTAAACACTCATCTTCTATGACAAAATCTATAAATCAAGCGAATGTCTACAATACCTAACTCATGACTACTAATGAAAGGGAAAGGAGAAAAAAAAATCAGCATTTTGAAGATGAGCCTAAGCTATCCATGAGATCTGCTGCCCAAGAAGAAGAGATAAGAGGGGATGAAGAGCAAGTCTCTGGCGTTTACTTCAAAATGAATCATAGGTGCGGCAATACATCACGAGTGAATTTGAGGGAAAGGAATTTCAAAACAATTTTGCTTAGCTGAGAAAACTGAAATAACAGGTAAGAATTACTTTATGATCATAAAACTTTACCAAATTTTATTCCATTTCAGATTTTAAAAATATATCATGAAAATATATTATCGGATTCATTACAAATCCCAGAACAAAAAGTATAAACCTAATGGAAAGCTCATTCACCATTAATATGTAAAAACTGGCAAAAAAAATCCACGAAAGATCATAAAATTTTCAGAAATGATTTTGTTTCATTTAGATTTTAATATAAATTGTTTAAGCAGTCTCTATGAAGAAAAAAGAAAAATTAATAGACATTTACTATCTGGAAACATGAAATAAAGAGTATGTTTTCCAACTATTGGCCAAAAATTTTCTTTAACATTTTTTTTTAATATTTGGTCCTACTGCAGGAGGGAAAAAATAATACAAATATTTTTAAAAAGGAATGAACCAGGCACTAGTTAGAACTAATAATTTAGCAGTTCTAATAATTTTATAAAAGGGGGTCTCACTAAAATGAGGTTGTCAGAAGCCCAGTTACATTTATCTCTGAGGAAGGGATTTTTAGAGAAGCAGGTAGGTCCATGGGTCCTTATAAGAAATGGGAGTTCATCTCTGAAAGAAAATAGGGATGGTGCCTGCTAACCAATGGGGACTCCTGTGCTATTCTAGCCATGGTGGAGGTGGGGTGTCCAACATTAGAACAAGCACCAGAAATCGGCAGATTTTTGGCAGTTTCTAATGTTGGACAGCTCTAATTAAGAGTGTCTATCTTCATTTCGTGGAACAGCCTCTGTCTGTAAATTTGGACTGCTTGTTCTAATTACATATCCTGAGGACAAAGGAAAAGTGAAAGGAAGAATATTAAAATTCAGAAATAGAAAAGTCTGATTTAAATTCTGATGTCATCATCATTAACCAGCTTGGTATCATTTAGAGTCTGCATCTCAAGTTTCTTCATCTGCAAAACAGTGAAAAAAATAGTTACCTAGAAAGATTATGAAGATCTAATGAAATAATTTGATGTTTATAAACTAAAATGCTACACAAATAATGTAAACGCGAACAATTATTTTCCTATTTCCACTTATCCAAACATTCCTAAGTTATATGAAAATACTGTAGCTACCAAATGCCATCAAGAGTCTTTACAGAAGAGGAGGGTAGATTTCATGTTCAAAACAGAATTCATTGAGTCATGCTACTAGCCTCTGGTTGTTTCCACTTCAACTCTGCCCATGGTGATAGAAGTTTGGTTAGGTTCCAGTCTGTTTTGGCAGTAAAACTACAATGTTTCCTGTTGGATTACATGTGAAATATGAAAGACGCAAGTGAGCTTTCAAGATTTGTAAGCTGATTCCTATTATCTATCTTGGTAGGATCTAATTTTTTTAGTTCTTTATATATTCTAGATGTTAGTCCTCTGTCTGAAGATTAGCTGGCAATTTTTTTTTCCATTCTGTACATTTTATTTTCACTCTAGTTGGTTGTTTCTTTTGTTGTGCAGAAGGGTTTTATTTGTTATGATCCCACTTTTTGACTCTTCATGTTTTTTCTTGGGTTACTGGGGTTCTATTCAGAAAGTCCTTGCCTACACCTATGACTTCAAAAATTTTACCTATTTCATCTCCCAGCAGGTTGTTTCTGTTTTAACATTTATTTCTTTGATCCATTTTGATTTTAGTTTAGTACATGGTATGAGATATGGGTCTGGAGTCAGTCTTCTTCAAACTGTGGATACCCAGTTTGCAAATGAGAAGGGGACCAAGAGATGGAGGTAGTGAGAAGAGGGAAAGGGGACATAAAAAGAATTAAGATGTGTTACACATACAGACCAACTCCCCATGATGAATTAATCATTATGTGCTGCAAAGATGCACTAACAAAATTTTTTTAAGATTTGTGATTTGAACGAGTAGAAAAAATGGAGCTATCATTAATAAAGATAGGTAAAGTAAGACTAACAGAAAAATCATGTTAAATTTGAGATACGTACAAGCCCTCCGAGTACAGCTGTCAAGTAGTACTCTAACAAAAGAACAATGAAGAGATCAAAAGAGAGAGATATCAATGAGATATAATAATGAAATCAACTCACAAGTTCTCTGTTTCAGGATATTACCATTGTAACAGGCCTAAAAAATAATGAGTTGAAATTAAAATAGGAAATCAATAGGTTCCAAGAAGAATGTCTTCTAGAAAAAAGAATGAAATGAAATTATAAACATGTGACTAAGGAGCAGGGGTATAGTGAAGTAAACATGTTTTTCACTTAATCATATAGAAGAAAGGTAATTAAAACAAAATTAAAATATAATTTGAGATAGTCTGATGGAGTAAATAAGAAAAAAAATGAAGTAAAACATAACTTTCAATAACCAGCATGAGATAAGAAAGAAAAATTTATTTAGCCATCTTTTTTTTTTAGTAAGACAAAGGTCATGACACTGTAAGCATAGAAAAGAAAATATAGTCATAGTTTTCCACTGAAAGATATGTATGTAGTTATGGGCTTTCAATGTTGAGAGCCAACTTTACACACAGCATCGGAAAGTTGAAGAATTTCTGAGATGTTTAATCTGGGTCTTCTGAGATTTTAAAAATTAACTCATTAATCCCGGAGCAGCTTATTTTATATACAGTATCAGTAGTGTGACTTCTTTTAAATAACTAATTTTCTTTTTTTCATAGAACAGGTCAGTTAATACACACACACACACACACACACACACACACACACACACACGTATCTAACCAGTTGAATCTCTGTCAGAATGTTACTGGACTTCTGAGCTCTTGTCCTGTGAGAGTCAAATTTCTTCTTTAAAAATATGTCAAAAGCAGACATTTCATGGGAACTTCAGATAGCATAAAAGTAAAAAGCTTCAAACTGGACAGAAACTTTGGAGGAGATCTTATTCAAAGCCAGGACTGGATGACCTCCCGATGCTTTCATCTCACCTTGATCATATAAAGGTATTCATTAAGGCCTCTGTGACAAAGGTAGCCTGCTAGACATTAAAATGCTGTTCATCCATCTTTTAAAGACCTAATTCCAGTTTTTAGGACCAATTTCTTCAAAATAGTGAGGAACAGAGCCACATCTTCGGAACTGTTTTTTCAAATATTAAGTAAGGAAAAATTATAAATAAAGCACGGATTTTAAAAACAAGACATATTTTTTGTTTTATAAGCATGGTATGAAAGGAGTCAGAATGATGCCTGATTTTTAATCCACTGAAGATCTCTTTTTGGTAGGTAAAGTGAAAATATTTAGTGAAAACCTGGGTTTATATACCAATGGAAAAATCTAGACTTTGCCAGGACAACCAATATTAATCAAATAAAAATATCTTGTTAAGAATGCTAGCCCTAAGCTCTTATCATTCAGAATGGACTACAACTAGAGACCTCCAGCTCCCAAGAGAGGGCAAAGTGGGAAATGGGGGTCACACCCCATTCTACCCAAGGTCTTTCCCTTGCAGGCCTTCTTTCTGAACACAAGACCATAAAGGCCTCGGCAAATAGCTGCCTTCAGAACCATCCCTTGTCTTACTCACGCCACAGGAATACAGACCACCGTATTCCTCAAGTAGACTACTTATTCCCTGAAATATATTCTTTTGCTTTGAGGATAAGTAGGTTCGTATTCCTATTCTACCATTTCCTAGCTCTGAGATCTTGAGCAAATTACTTGAATTTTATTTATCCTTTATTTTCTCATGTATAAAACTAATTTATCATATTAAGTTCCTTGGATTCTTTAAAGAATAAAGGAGATATGTAAATATATGGTACACTATCTAGTACATGGTAGGTATTCAATAATTAACCTCACTCCTCCAGTCCTATATTTATTCTAGTTTGGTATGTTATATAGAAATCCTAGAATCAAAAACATGAAGACCCTCAAGGGAAAAGAAACTGGTTATATTTCTCAGATTTAATAAAATGCATTAAGCGTCTGTGACATTAAACATATTAAATGACGTGGGTGACTTTTCAAATTGAGGGCAAATTTGTCCTTATCACCAGCAATAGTCCCTTGCTTTACTTTGTGCTCAGAGAAGAAGCCTCATTCTTCATATGTGAAAGTATATCCCATACAACCAAGAGGAGAAAGTTGTAGTGAAAAGACACCATTTTTGAAATTAAAATATTGAACTGGGTCTTATTACAACATACAGCAAGCTGAAAACTGTACCTGACCCTTATGCATTGCCTAAGCAATCTAAGAACCACACTGCACGTAGGACCCATTATTTCCAAGCTCTGGCAAAACTACAAGGGCCTGGATCCCACCCAACCTCTTTAACTAAACAGTACACAAGAAACTAAACCACAGGCAAAGAAAGTTCATCCCATAAACAGGTGTTGGGTACCCGCTCTGTACCAGGCTTAGTGCCCACCAGGGATTGAATTTGACAAGGTCACCAAAGCCTTCCAGTTTGCTATTCAGTATGCTTCTAGATTCCCCATACCTTGATAGCAAAAGATAAATTTCTTTCCACCTAATAATTAAAGAGCACAAACTAAAATAATTCCAAAATAAATCTTCTCATTTACTTTACTGAGATTAAGAGGTTCTGGAAAAATGGTTTCCTGGGTTTCAATTAGTATTAGAAAATAATATCAGTAACTTATCAATCTATATTATACTGACACATTTGTTTAAAAGAAGAAAATCTTTGAGGACTAAGGAATCTATAGTGTCACAAGTTGTCTTTCATCCATCTGACTGTAGATAAAATATACAGATTAAATCAAATTAGATTAAATTTGTGGCCATTCAGGGTTTAGTACATAATTAGATGTGTTTTAAAATATATATTTTTGATTCATTTTAAATCATTTTCTTCTTTTTCTTAATTTCAGTAGAGGAAAAATACTCTGGTAAGTTTTGACATCAAGGTTTTTGTGTTAATTCTCAATAAACTATGACATGGCTTAATCTAATATTAAAAAAAAACACTATGCTGAGGCATCTTTATATTTCCATCTATAATAAATGATAACCATATAAAGTAGCATTTCCCCAAGCCTGGCTGTCAGACACTGACTCTGTGATCTATTGCAACAAGTAGAGGTGCCATGGTCAAGCAAATATAGCAGAGGATGAATGTGTAAGGTTAATAGAGTATTTGTAAACTGCAGCAGAGAGGAAACCTAGTGTCATCCTCTAGGCCAGTGCTTCCCAAACTAATGCACATTAGCAGTGCTTTTCACAGAGCATACCCCAACATCCTCTAATCTGGCGGCTACAGAACTGACTGGGGAAATTCTGCTACAGCCACATGGGAACAGGTCATCTTCTTGAATGAAGAACTAAACGAAATTAAGAGAAAGTAAAAAACAAAACAAAACAAAACAAAAAAAAAACCACCCCTCGAAGTCAACTGGATAATGGAGTGTATTTTGAACCAAACACATTCCGCGGGTTGTTTATAGTTTTTGTGTTTATCTCCACCCCTTTCCCAGGGTAAATTCCCTAAATGAAAATACAGGCTTTCAGAGAGTGGGGACTATAAAAAGCATGGGCATCTGCACACAGATAAGACATCTGAAATTCAACAGGAATAATTTAAAATAATAAAATCCAAACTACAACCCACAGATTCACCACTGTAGTTTTTAGACACAATGGGTACATAGTAAGACTGGCAAGGAACAACAAATACATTCATTAGCTATCCCACATGAGCTTACCTTTCAAACATAAAGGTATCAAAGCTGAGGAAGATGTAATACACTCTTTGTCCCTCATCCTCTCTCTTCCACCTGTCCCACTTCCGAAAAACAAAGTCATGGTGGAGCTAAGGGGATTCTGACTTACCACATAACCAGAAAATAAACTGTCTACACAGCGTTCTAAGTGCCCAAAACGAAGGTATTCATGTGGATCATCCCATCATTGGCATCCAAGGCCCCACTAGCTACTCCTACTGTGTAAGCCGCCATGTGATCCTCGATGCCCTGCCATGAAGGCCGCATTCGAGTGCTCAGCGCTAAGCGCTACACACACACACGCACGCTCAGTCACTCAGGGGAAGTCTCATATACTTTATAACAATATCCACTGAACTTGGTTCTCGGGATTTAATCTGTGACTTTGAAATTCAAAATATACTTGTGAAATGCAAATGTAATTTTATTTGTAATGACCATAATAATATTAGCTAATCATATTTGAATGCTACCATATGCCAGGCACTACATTAAGAGTTTTAACTTTCTCATTTAATCCTCACAGCAATCCTGAGATACAAATGACTATACTTATCTTCACCGTGCAGAGAATAGAGAGGAACAGAGGAGAGATGAAGAGAGACTTCAGGTAAGCTTCCCAAGGCTGCTTAGCTTTCATGGATGGAAACAATATTATAATCTAAGCAAGGAGACTACAGACCCTATCCTCTTAATCTTTCCATAACCAGAATAAAAGCTTTACTTTGGTAAAACAAGTAAGTAAAAACAAAAGTGCTGATTCCTCTTGCTACTGTGGTGGTTGAGCATGGCCTTGCTCTCCCTTCAGACCCTCTAGACAGTGGAGGGCCTCATGGACCCCAACTCAGGGAAACAATGACTCCCAGCACGCAATGGGCACTGACGTGTGCTATGCATTCCAAAGAACTCTGCACATATTCACATATGGAATTCTCACAACCTACGAAGAAGGTACTCTTACTACCCATAAGGACACCTTAATAACATAATTACATATTTCAATAAACCTAAAGCACATTAGATAGTGCCTGACATGGTATAACAAAAAAAGTTAGCCACCAGACACACTGTGTGATACACAAGAACATCATACTGGGGTCATTACCATGACTGAGGGATGCTGCGATTAATTAATGGTGTGTTAAAAATGGAGGATCAAGGTTTCTAGTGATGCTTTAAGGTAACATAAATTAATACAATACAACAATAAAAATGTCTAGGAAGCAGCTCTGGAGTGTGGTTAAAGCAGGAGCTCCAAATATAGGCTCACAGATCCAAAGGTCAATTTTACTACTTAATGGCTGTGTGACCTTAGGGAAATTCCTTACCTGGTCTGTGTCTCACTTTATTCACCTATAAAATGAGAATAATAAAGACGCCTGCCTTTATGGGGTTGCAAAATAGAGACACTCATCTTTGCCTTTTAGCATAATGAGGTTTAGGTGAAATAAAATATTTAATGTACTTAGAAAAAAGTTTTGCAGATACTCAGAAAAGGCGAGCTGCTATTAGTAGTACCATTGTTTCTACAGCTACTACTGCTACCGTCCCATTCTGCGACATCACTCAGTTTATCTCGTGATTTTTTTTTTCTCTCAGAGAATTATTGCCCCAAGAGAAGCAATGAATACATGTGATGTAGATATAGCATTTGATTTAAAAACCAACACGCCCCACAAAGGTCCAATAACTCTATTTTCCAAAATTGGTCAACAAACATCTAGCAAATTTGTTTCCTTTTTAATCACAGCCCACCATCAGTGATCTCAAATGGAAGACTTCCTAAGGTGTGATTTTTAATAAGTCATTACTAACTGCTACAATGTAGCACAGGAATATAAATGACTTCAGAAAGAAAATCGAATTTGCTGATAAAGTATATTAATCTACTTTACACTGAACAAAGGGATGCCCAATTATTTAGAGATTCATAAGCTATCCTTTTCGGGCTTAATGTTGGAAAGGAATTATACTCCAAAGTCTACGGTGATTCTGGAGTTTTATTACTACATCTGATATATCCTAACTATTAAAATATGAGGGAGAGGCAGAAAATGCACACAAATGTACAAGAGAGTGCCCACTTGGCTGATGTCAACAATGCCCAAGGCGAGTTTTGCATCCCAACCAAACAAACTTGGGGAAAATATCTAAAATTCATGTCCTTCTCCAAATTCCACTTCCTTGCTCAGCCTCCCCATACCTGGGGAGATTTGCTCTGGATCAGAGGAGTCTCCAGCCAGATGGAAACTGAAACACAGTGAGTTGCAGTGAGAATAACTGTAATTAATCTTAGACTGACTGGGCCAACACCAAAGTTGATGGAATTTGAAGTCATAAGCACAACTAAAATTTCCTTTGCCCAGAGTGGAGCTACACAAAACAAACTATCAAAAATCAGAATTATTGCTCATACCAGCACTTTAATCCCAAGGGCAATCCAGAATCACTAGGACTTGCTGGTCTCTTCTCAGAATACCCCTTTCTGAATACTCCATTTGAGCTTTGCCAAAACAAATGCTGTTTGTAGGAGATGAGGTATAAGTTGATTTTTGTCTTTCTTACCTATTAAAGATCAAGCACTTGACTCGTCTGAGAACTAGCTATTTTCTAGAAAGGATCTCTCTAGATTTTCCCTTACTTATTCATTGACTATATGAAAACTCTCTCCTACTCAACAAAGTCTATGAGATCACTAACAGATAATAAAATGAAAGATGAGTTACAAAAATTAGGGCCAAGAAAAAATAGAATTCAAAGTATCACAAGATCGAGTTGTGAGCTTCCCGATGGCCAAAGAAAGAAAAGGTCTCTAGGAATGATATTACAAGGATTGCAAATATACAACCAGATTCAAAGGACTATTCAGAAACCACATGCAAACGTATTCCAGTGTATGGGTATCTACTCAAGACCCACAGACCAATGCTACACAAATACGTCCTTCACACATGGCTCATCCAGCACAACATCCTGCTGCCCTTCTGCTAAGGCACCTCCACTCTCCAGAAGGAACGTCCCTACAGGCAACATTTCAGCTTAACAAGTATGTCGATGTTTGCATTTTAAGCTAAAGAAATGAATTATTGCCAAATAATGGCCTTCAGAGTGCCAAATAATGCATTCTACTTTTTCTTTTAAAATAAAAAATAAATAAATTTTAAAAATCCCAAGTGATTTGAAACATGGATTTATCAAGAATTCAGAACAAGATCAGTCTCAGTCCTCATTTGTAAATCCAATGCATTATGCATAGCAAAAGCCTCGTGACTGTGTGCTGGATCAAATTAGGCCCAATTCTTCAGGTATCAGATATGCAGTCACAATCTACATTTGTTATTTTCATGTTAATTATTAAGAGTTTTAAGTGCAATTTTAAGAGTACTCAAATATAAATCAAAGTTAGGAAATGGTGTGCGAAAGAATAAAGGGATGATAATACTTCCACTGTAAGGAAGAGAAAGAGTTAGCACATAGCAAGAAGCTACTTTACATTCATCCTGGTCTCTGGCTCTTACATCACCTAATTTAATGTGAACAATAACCCTACCATGTAGACACTATCGTTTTCATTATTTTACAGGTGCAGAAACTAGGGATGAGAGTGATTAAATGCCGTGTTCACAACTGCAGAGGAAGCAAGAGAATACAACCATATGACTATATACATATTCACCACACAGCTCATGTCATTCCTCACATTTCCCCAAAGAACTTCCCCACAGCAGGGCACTTTACATTCAGCTCATTTTCTAAGTGAGGAAACCAAAAAGTTAGAAGGCCAACCTGTCTTTCTGGTGCATACTAGAGCCAGAACACAACTCAGAGCTTTTATACCGCCTAATAGTTGATTTGCTCTAGGGAGTACAATTTACAATATTGGTTTCATTGATAGAGTGTCTGAGACATTCTGAAGACAGAGCTTAAGTTAATAAATAACAACAATGTGTTTTCCTTCTTTTTTACCCTTTTTGGCTCATTCATAAAATTGACTTTGTAAGTTTATTTGTGAATTTGACTATTGTACTAAAAGTACAAAGGGATATAATTGAGATAAAACTAAAAACATAATAAATGGACTAAAAATATACCATTTTCACAAGGCAAACCACAATTTTCTAGGCTGCATTCCCTAGAGCTAGGGAATATACTCCTAATGAGCTTTGAGTAATCACATAAATTGAAAACCTAACCTTGTAATGCCTGATAGTGATCTAAACTACTGAGCTATGTTTTGTATTATACCACAAAACAGTGGTTTGTTCATGAAATGTAACAAAATATCATGTGTTACTCATACTTTGGCCTCAGGCTTACATGTGTTGAAACCATAATCCCCAACGTATTTCAGAGTATGTTTGGACAACCAAAGTTACTCTATGAAAATGACCCAAAAGGAAAACCCTATTCCATTAAAAACACAAATTGCTAAGAGTTAAATGTTTAAGTACTGCCTAGAGTGTATAAAGAAGATTTAAAATATAGTGCTCATTTTTCCCACTTGAAAAAATGAAAAAGGAACATTCGGGAACCATACAGGAAAGTTGTAAATTAACTATATCCTGATCTACTTCATATATGTTGCATTATGTAATGTGGAAGAAACAAGATCCTATTTTCCAACAAAGGGCTGTGTGACACCAAGAGCATCAGATTCAGGGAGAAAGGGGGCTACCCTGATTGCTAAATTGGGAATTCTTTCCAAAGAAATGCAGAGCATCAAGGATTCATATCAAAAGTCACATGCTGAAGATTCTCAAGTCAAAACATCTAAAACCCATACTGGTAATGTTTATAGATGTTATTTAGGTCACAAATTCTCTAAGGACAGTGCTACAGTGGGTAAAAAGATGAGGCAAAAACCACATCTGAATCCCAGTTCTGTAATTCACTAGGTCTATGACCTCAGGACAATCACTTCGCCTCTCGGGGCCTTAATTTGCTCACCTTTCAAATGAATAACAATACTTTCCTCATAAAGTTTATGAGAAGTAAAATAAGATGGCATATGCAAAATGCTTAACAAATTTCCTGATATCTAGCAGGCACTCAACAACTTTTAGTTACTATTATTATCAGTCTTGCTGTTATTATGAATAATACATGTGTCCCCAGGATCTAACATGGTGCCTGTAATATCAATGTCTCAATAAATGTTTACTAAATGAACTGAAATGTGAGGCTAATAGCTTGAAGTCTTACACTGTTCCACTTAATTATATAAAGGAAACAAAGTATCATTAGCCAATCTCTGGGAAATACTGAGTTGGCCATCAAATAAGACTAGGAAATGCTAGACTGAACAAAATCAATATTTTCTTTCCCACAGAACTTCTCAGAGCCTTTCGATGACAATGTGAATTATGAATCTCCAAAGAAAGGCATAAAAGTATCCCTTCGGTGTCTCTCAAATTTGTTGTACGGTTTCCTAACCTGTAAAACAATGTGATCTCTACAATCTTCCCTCCTCATTAAAAAGTTAAAATTCTAGGTACTTTTCAGAGCTGGTTATGCATATGAATATAAATAAAATGTTTATTCTCCTCAAGATTAAAAGAAATTAAATCTTTTTCCATTTTTTCCATTCCAAAGCCCACCCAAAATGAATTCAATCCTTGATACTTTATCATGCATGTAACTTAACCCTTCAACTTAAATATAACTTAAATAGATCAATATATTTATCTTAAATATAATTTAGATTAAATAGATCAAGTTCATCTAAAGTTTATTTTTAAGTCATTTCTGATTTAATATGATTTTTTGAAATCACGGTGGACATTAAATAAAAGAGTTGGCAGGCTCCATGATAATGACTTGAACGTGTAAAGGTCAAAGGTAATTTTAAAAAAAAAAAAAAAACAACTTATTTTTCAGTAGGTTTCTCATGAAGACAAAATGTTATCCAGCCCTGCTTCTACGGGAACACACATAGTTAAGAGGCAGGTAGCAAAATCAGCATCCTCCTCTCCCAAGTGAAAGAGAAAGGTTGGATTGTCCCCTTCTGCCTCTCTCCACGCAGACTCTTCTGGATGCTCTCATAGATGCCTCCGGCTCCATGCTGGCGAATCCCAAACCTTCTCATTTAGCTGCTTCCTCTTCTGAGTTTAATACCCGCAGCTCCATCTGCTGAGCGGGTACCTTTACATGCAGCCACACAAAGTGCAGCAGCCCAAAGTGAAAGTCCTGTTGCGACCCCGAACGTTTTTGTGCTCATCTAGGTGTCACTGCCCCATCCATTTCAAGTCTTCCCCCACACCACCTTCTTCTGGATACCCTGTATCCAGTTTCCACCTCTTGAAAAGTTTTCCACCTCAATCTTTTCCAGAATCTGTTCTCACTGCTCATCTTTTGCTTCTTCTTTCTGCTCTAACAGAAGCTAAATAGCTTCCTGTTGGTGTTCAGACAGCCCCCATTCATCTTCTACCTCCCTGGCAGATACTACTGAAGCAAAAAGCAGTCATCACACTCTCCAGATACAGTGCCTCCATGACTTCCTTTCTCCAACTGGACACAATCCAATCTGCTCAGCACACTGGACAATAATGCCTTTCGCCTCTGGCTCTGACCCATCACTCTAGCCTCACTCTCACCATATTCCACTTCTTGGATTCCAGCCTCTAAAATGGCCCTAGTCTTTTCTCACCCATCTACCATCTGCCATGTCCCATCTTGTCCAACTGGCAGACACAAGCATCTTTCAGTAGTTACTCCTCGCCACCTTACAAAGCATATCCTAAGTTCTGCCCCCTCACGGTGTTCTTTTTTTTTTTTTTTTCCTCACGGTGTTCTTATGACCATTTCTTGCTACCCCACCCCAACAATGTATCCCTTTCTTTATTAATGCCCTTCTGTGTTGCAAATCCTTGTGCCTGAGCTCTTAACATTCTAGATACTCCCCCACCCTAATCTCCTCAGGCTCTTCGCAATCCACAATGCTTGGATGTAGTAGGTGCCCATTAAGGTCTGAATGACTGACAAACAAACAAACAAATAAATAAATGGGGCTAGAGATGGAGTTCAGAAGTAGAGTGCTTGCCCAGCATGTGCAAGGCCCTGGATTCAATCCCCAACACTGAAAAAATAAATAAATATGCAAACAAACATAGGAAATTCAAATGAAATTTAAACCATGAAATTAGAATAGGGATTTTAGAAAGATCTGTATTAAACATAAGTAAAACCATACGAATATACCAAATCTTCTACTATTACCCTAAGAGTATGGAATATGTTGAGTGGAAAATCTAAATAGGTAATTCTTCTTATGATTCCATTTACTTCAAATGCCAAGAGTGACACGTTGGTCTGGTGTATTGCACCACTGTGCTGAATAACATTAGCTTAAGTCTGAAGCCATCTTCCACACTGTGAGGACATGTGTGGCCATGAAGTTGGCTGGATAGAATATAAAATGAGTTCTCCTTTGCTCCTCTAGATTTGATTTAAAATTTCCCTAAACAATTCAAGGCTGCACTCTCACAATCATCCTTACAATGGCAGAGCAACACCTCTTAGAGAAAATCTGCCCCTGGGTTAGCAAAAACTTCATTTACTAGATGCTTTCTGGGTGGTCCCGTCGTGGCTCTGTCCAGCAGAGGGCGCACGGCCCCCAATCCCTGGCAACCCGGGTCGGGGCGCCTGGCAGGACCGGGCGAAGTTAGTGGAGAAACCCAAGCCCCTGAATCCGGGTCAGCGCTCTGACCTCCTGTCCTCGCCTGCTCCCTGCTGCTCTGCTCTGCTTTTCTCACTCTCAATGAAGTGTTAGTGAACTTCCAGATTTCAGGCGCACAGGCTCTGGAGTAAATGGGGAGAGGACAAAGGTGAGAATGTTCACTTAGGAGTGTGATAATTTCTTGGAAAAGGAAATTTAACTCACTTCTAGTTTGTATTACAGCTACACAAAAAAAATCTTAAACTGCTTACATCATACATTTCGATTTTCTCCCCTTCTGAGTTAACAATACAGAAAGGGGAATTTTCAACATGCCCTGTCCCCCAACTTGAAATATAATGGTTTTTCACTCTTAACTAATTTGTTTTAGATATGAGTAACTTCCTTCACCTAAACACATTATTTTTATTTTATAAGGGTGGCTAGGAGACAAAGAGGGAAAACATGACATCCTTTCCCACTATGAAAGCAGATGTCCTATAGATGAACTTAGGAGTAAAGACCACGGATCTAAAAAGGCAAAGTGAAAGATAAAAATAAACAGATTTGCGTAAAACCTAAGGAATCTTCTAAGTGGCTCCTCTACTTTTTTGAGGAACATAAAGGAACATCATAGCCCTTAACAGGAAATTTTCTGCTTTTGCTATTAACTCCCAAACCCATGGCAGTGGAGATAGCAAGGGTCTCTGGTTAATGTTCAAAAAGATGCCATTTATTCTTAAGCAAAATAAATCGGACACACATGTTTAAATACCACATTGTTTCTCTGGTGTTAGAAACTGAAAGTGTAAATAAAGACTAAAATGTGTTATATTGGGCAAGGGAAGAAACTGTTCAAACGGGAAGGAGAACAAGGGAGGGGAGGGGGATAGGGATAGAGGGACAAGAGAAATAAGGAATAGAAGGAAAAATGGAAACAAAGCTTTTGTAAATAGGGAGGGAGGAGGGGTGAAGGGAGGGGAGGGGAACAGGAAAAAAGCAGCAGCAAGATATATCATGTAAAGGTACAAATCCCCTATGATGAATGTTATCACCATGTGTATCTAAAATGCACCATTAAAATAAAAATTTTTATACAGCTGGCAGAGAAATGAGAAGTCTGCATGGATGTCACCCCACACTGAGGCGCCCCCTGCTGTCCCATGCGGGGGTCTGGGAGCAGCATAGAACATGACTCCTGGACACTGTCCATACTGCGGGGTTGCGGGGGCTGGGAGTGATGAAAAATGAAGCTTCAGTGTCGTTTGGTGTACACAACGCTACAGGTAAGATCTGTGTCTTTCAGATAGAAGAAGCCACAGGAACTCTAAGCAGTGACATGAGTGTAACTACATGGTGGGAAGATCATTCTAGAAATAGAAGCTAGTGGAGCAAGCTTACACATATCAAATACGAAATGTCAAGGAAATTTCATCCTTACTAGTTATGGCAGGGTATAGCAAGGGCATGATTTTTTTTTTTTAAACAGAACATACCAAGTAAAAATAAGGAGTTTCTTCCATTCCTACTTTACTTCCTACTTGCCTTACCTTAGGCCCAGGGCTCCATGCCCAGAAAAACCCAAAGGTCATCATCCCTGCCACCCATAAAACCTAGAACCATCTAAACCCAGAATAAAATCTCAGGTGACTTGACTTATTTACACTACATTATGTAGGAGCTTAATTTAAAAAAAAAAAACAAAAAAAAAAACTTAGGGAGAAGTTACTGTATTTAATCTATGGTACTAGACTCTTTTGGGAACTCTGGTCAATAAAACACAATCTTTTGACTTACAGAAACTCAAAGACTACTTCAAACAAGTAGAGAAGAAAATACCTTGTTTGCATTTTATGGGTTATCTTGAGCAAACAAAAACACCAATGAAAGCATTTGTTGTTATTATTATGCATTTGTAATGTATATTCTTACATAAGTCCTTTTAGGTTCTAATACCCAACTTTCCAAGCTAAACATACAGTCTAAATTTTGGAAAATCAAATATAAATCAATATTTTTCCTATATTCTTAGGTTAGGTTACATGTCTCCTAAAAATAGAATCGGGATAGTCTTTTCAAAACTTCAACACCAAACTACAGAATAACTGTAAATGAAAAATTATCTAATTCTTCTTAGAAACTAATTTCACCAGAGCTTGGATGAGAATTCTGTTCCCTTTAGGCCTATTTAAACTTAAAATAACTTTGCCAGCTCCTTGTTCCAAAATCTCATCATTACTGCTGGTCTGAAATATAGCTGCCCAACAGTGTTTGAGAGATTCCCACCATTTCTAGAAACAAATGGAGACAATCCTAAAGGCATCATCCTGTTGAAGGATGCTGGGAGTCCTACAAACAATGTCTATGATGGAATCTTGATCCCGTGCAAGGGAGAGATAGTGCATGAAGACACAATTAAGAGTGGTGATGAAAAGAATAGAGGATCCTAGAAGGGAAGTAAACAGTTTGGATTAGCTTTCTATTGCCGTAATGAAGTACTTGAGGTGGAGTAATTTATCAAGAAAACAGGTTTACTTAGCTCACATTTCCAGAGGCTGAAAACCCAAACCACACGGTGCTGGCTCAGATGAGAGATGGCTGGCTGCATCACATCGTAACAGCTGACATCATGGCAGGATTGCATGTGAGAGGAAGGAAGAGCGTGGGAGATTGGACTCCCGGCCAGAGAGGAAGTTCAGGTTTGACCTGTTTTGACAGGCCTTTCATGAGAACTAACCAGGATGCCAAAGGAAGGGAAGCGAGGGGCGGGGCAAGAGGAGGGGCGGGGAATGAGAAAAGAGAAGCAAGATACATTATGTACAGGTACAAATTCCCTACGATGAATGTTATCATTTGTATATCTAAAATGTACCATTAAAAAAATTTTTTAAGTTTTATTTTTTAAAAAAAGTATATCAATCCCTTCCAAAGGCAGCACCCTAAAGGACCTAGTTACTTCCCACTGGATGCACCTCTCAAAGGTATCGCTCCACCTCCCTACTGAGGTAGCCAAGCTCTCACACGTGGACCTCTGCAGAACACACTCAGACTACGCCCACACCATAGCCCGCCTCTCATACGGTCTCACAGGGACACCGCAACTTTCTGCAGCTCAGTGAAACTCGGGTTCTTGGGCTGGTTGGCTTGTTCCCCATGGTTGAGTAGGTCTACAGCCACGGTTTAAGTGGGCCTATGATCTGATCCTACAGGACAACAGATGAGACTGTGAGAGGAAAGGGAATCTACTTCGCTTAGAGAATTTGAGCTGAGACTATTTAAGGTGAGAAACTATGTTTAAAGCTTCTAACATTATTATACGACAAGGGCTCCAAAACAAGGGTACAAATAAATTATTTTGGTCTGGGTACAAAATTGAAGTCGTAGATCTACACAAGGCCAAAGGAACTATTTCTAACTGGAAACGGGATGCTTTAAAGTAAAAACTTGCAGGCAGACCAATCCTGGAGTTTTAGACATACTATGAATTCGGTCACTTGACGTTTAGATCTGATTTTGTGTCATATTTTCAAGGCCTGGGCTTTCTGCAGCAGAGCTGAAGTCATCAAATATTGGAAGGGAGAAGACTAAAGTTACTGTGATACTCCACACACACTGTGGAATGTCATCTTAATGAACCACAACATGGAGCCAGGGTATTTTGTGGTTCTTGTAATTATTTCTATGACAGACTCAAAACCTTCAGAAAGTCCTTCTAAGTAGTATTATTTTATCACTCAGAAATCCATTACACCAGCACACATGGATTTGTGGCAAGGACATATGTGCTTGACGGCTACAGTCCAAAGGGAACTGTAGGTCAAAGATCTCTCCTGTGGCTGATCAAACAAGGTAGGAGTTTCAGGTCAATGGAATTAGACACAAGATACACCAGAGTAATGAGACATTATTACTTTCAATGCGCACTTCCATTGTACATCCAGATGTAAGTACTACAAATTCTTCCCTTATTCAGTTATCATCCTGGAAGCTGTTTACTAAGCAAATGTCTTTTGTTCATCTATGTGCAGGACTCAAGAATGGCTCAGATGTACTCCTTCCCTACTACCATGAGCAGCTCTGAATTTCGTGTAAATACGGACCCTAAAAACACACCTGGTGCCTCTCCTTTCCTTCTAGAACTAGCACCAGATTCACAGCATTCCATTCATAATGCTATATTACAATGACAGTGATAAACTTCATATTTTGACCAAAAAATACTGAAACAGAGTTTGAAACACAAGTACCTGTAAAGACGGATAAAAAACAAACAAAAAGTTAGAAAATTTGAATCAAATTAGAGCACCATCCACTCCATGGGCATATCTACTTCTCTGATATTCAGTGAATATTATTCATTTGAATCTCATCCACAAGGCTTATTACCAGAAATCTCTCTAGATTCCTCAGATATTCTGAATGTATGACAAAGAAAAGAAAAATTGGTTTACTTTGATTTTTTATGATTTGCACTTTTTCCCCAAAGGCATTTGAGGCTTGAGCTTTAGAATCACATAGGAAGTCAGATACTATATTTCCCATGTCTCCCACCGAAGAAAAATGAACAGGATCTGTTACAACTTTATCCTCAGAACTGATGTGAAAACCCTGGAGACTGAAGAAATGCCCAGAGGTGCTCTCACAAAACTTGTCACATTTACAAAATTAATACTTGGCGTGACATTCTGCAAATGTGGTAACAGGCCTGATAACCCATTCTTCTAGCAATGGTGATGTGTGGAGATGCTGGTAAAAGGTTTTCACACATCCTTCCCCATTGGGTTAAAAGAAGACGTGCAACTTAGGTGTGCAGGGATCCAGCTAAATTGAATTTAGTCTGAATTGGAATTTATACACTCCTGATGAACAAATGGATAAGAACTCTGGTTGGTACTCTTTAGTTGATGGAATTATTTGCTCTCATTTCTTTGTTTTGAGACAAAGTTTCTGAAAAAGAATAATAAAATGGCTTTCCGCACATGCCCAGGAAGGAGAGTGACCAGCAGAACAGACTGCACTCTACCTCAGGTTTTGGTCCCAGTACCCATCCAGTACAGAGAACTGTAGGGAAAGCTGACAGGAACAAGGAATGTTGCTCTGGGGCCTAACAGATCAAGGGTACCTGCAAAGACGAAAAGAGGCATCCACCTCGTGTGTGGGATGCAGTTATCTTCCCCACCATAAGAAGTGCAGGGATCGCTCTACAACATGGGATTTGAAAGAGCTTAAGGAGGACTTGGTACCAGCTCTTTGGATGCCAAAACCCACAGTCATATAGTGGGCCCTAACAGCCGCAGGACGCACTGTCCCTAGCTGATTTCTTGGATTTGGACCCAGCGAGGGGAGTTACAGTGGGGAAAAATAAGAAACAACTACTTGAAAGTAGGGCTAGAGGTCTGGAATTACACAAATACGGATACTATTACTATTTATTATGTATCACCCACAAACTAGCAAGCCCAGGGAGACTTAGTTTAGAGATCAAAAGCAATGGGGTTTTAAGTTTGACTTTTAAACAAGAGAATCTGATGGGCAATTTTGAAGGAAGAGAAGAAGGGTTATAATCAATAAGCTTACTTATATTACCCAGAATCACGCTCACACAGGAAATCTCGTAAAATGAATCCATCTTTAGCAAGGCTAAGCAGCCTTCCGAGGGTGCTGAAGTTAATGTGACCCCCAAAGCAAAGGCAAGTAAGCCACCGCAAATTTACTGTAAAAAGCCTGGCTATCATCTACCCTCCCACGCTTCATTTCCTCAGCTTTAAATAAAGACATTCCTTACCCTCCAATTTATAGCCAACAATCTAATTTCCTAATTAATGAGAATGCACAAGCTACTCACAAACTTCTCAGAAAACTCCCACAAACCTGTGGTATCCTGTCGCATGGCTAACAATGGGTAGGCAGAAAATACCAAGCACCAGCTTCTGGGGCTTGCCTTAAAGACTTAGGTTCAACCTCCCTCTCTCTCATCTGACCCCAAAGCAGAGCTGCTTCCTGTGGCATCTGAAATGGGGGACAGTAAGGACAGCGTTTCAGTCAGGAGGAAGTACACCTAAGCCACGTGGAAGTTTCCTCTACAGTTCCAGCTCTAAAGCAACCCTCACATTTGGAATTGTGAATGGAAAAGGAGATCACCTTGGGGATGAGGAGATGGTCTTTTTCAAAATCATTATTCCTTCATCTGCAGTTTGAAGGTCCAACAGGATCGATCTCTCCAACCTAGTACAATGAACACCCTCTGAATCCTAAGAGCCGTGTATCACACCTGAGAAGTGTTGAAATCCACATCCTGTCTGCAAAGACGCTGCATCTGGGATGGTGCCTGTCGCTCGCCATCACTCGTCAGAGTCACCATCGACATCACCTTCTTTACCGCCTTCTTTTCTGAAACAATATCCTGCATGACTTCTCACTCCCCATGCAACCTCATTTCCCATCTGACCCCACCTTGCTCCACCCTCTCTGCAGTCATTATTCCCTGAACACATTCAGATCTAGATGAGCCATCCCTCTTCCTGTAGTGTCTTTCTCCAATTTTCTACTAAGGATAAAACATCACATTCTTGAAGGCCCAAATCAACCATCGCTTTTATGAATCTTCCACCATTCACCTTTCAGAAGAGCTTCTTTCTCTATAATAATGGCAGGTGAACGTATTTGAATTAACTGTGTATGTGTGTGTATGCCTGCCTGAGCAAGGTTAAAACCATAAATATATTCCTTTACAGTGGCCAAGACTCTTAGAGTCTCTTTGGTGACTCTTGACTCTAATTGGAGTCTACTGACAGTAAGGTGACAGGTAGCAGAGGTAGCATCATGACCTAGTAATTGGGAGACATGATCCTAGTATAGCTCTATGGTTCCAGCTATGGCCCAGCTGTCTCTCCCTACTGTGGCACTCTAGGCAATAGCTAAGGATGGAGACATGAATTTAAACAGCTGATATGTTGGCGTGTGATACTACTCAGACAGAGATCTAAATCTGCCAGGTATCATCACACTAGTAGACGCAAAGCTCCTCATCTATGTTAAACCATGTGTACACTACATGTCGGAAATAAAAGAAAATGCAATGCTGGACTGATGAAGCCATTTTAGTCATTTTTCTGATCTTTTTGGATACCATAAAAGCATGGAATTTTTATTTTTACAAATTTGCGGAGAGAGCAGATGATTACACCAAAGGGTTACAAAGATTAGCTGGAAATGTAAGAGAAATATTACCTACATGAGTCAAGAGAGGTTAAATTACACTAAGTAACAAGAATCCCTAAGTTATACTAAAGTAACAATACCCCAAATCTCAGTGGCTTAAAAGGTTCGCCTGGCCATGTTGGTGAGCACCTGTAATCCCCAGAAGGCTGGCACAGAAGGATTGAGAGTTTCGGCGAGGCCTGGTCAACTTGATGACTTAGTGAGACCCTATCTCAAAGTGAAAATAAATAAGTAAAAATAAAAAAGGGCTGAAGATGCAGCTCAGTGAGAGGCCCTGGGTCAAATTTCCAGTACAAATATAAGGTTCGTTTCTTCCATGCTAATGTCAGTAGTGGACTCAGTGCCTTTTAACCACTCAAGGACCCAGACTGATAGAGAAGCCACCACAGCAAGCATTTAGCAGTCGATCATGCCAAAGAGGTTGAGAGAGCTGCTGGGGCTCAGGCTGGACATTAAGTGCTGTCATCTAGAAATGACACATGCCCTCTGCTCCCAGCACTGTGGCCTGATCAGGCCACGCAGTCCCATCCCACTCTAAGGAAGCTAGGAAGTGCAACCCTATCATGTTGCCAGGAGTCAAAAGCTGGAAATTTTTGGTAAACAGCACTGACGACTACCACATGACCTTATTTAGACCCCAAATTTACAAAGTAGATCACACTTGTGACAATAAATTGAACTGTACTTTACTGAGATGGGGTTTTGTGCTCATTTAAATGAATAAAATGCACATTGTTCACAGACATTGAAAGCATCTCTACTCAGCCTGAAAGATTCTAGAAAAAAAACTTCTCTGAACATGAAGTTGTACAACTGAACAATTACATCTCCAAAGTTCTGCCTAAGGAAGCCCGGTCAGACCAATCCCTTGTTTGATAAATATTACAACAAAGTAATCCAACTACTAAAATGGGATTTTTATAAGTCAAGGATTTTCTTTTAAGGGAAATAGAGTCTGAAAGAAAACAAAGACTGATTAGAAGAGCAACACATATGAGATCCAGTTCCTCATCTTTGACCTACCTGCTGTATAACTTTGAAAATTCCCTTCAAGCACCTGTGCTTCAGTGTTTCTGTCCAGAAATGGACAGCATCATTATTCAATTATCAAACAATCACTTTGCATCCACTAGATACAGGCTCCTGGTTACTCTGATAATGCAGAGATTAAGGGAGAAATTACAAGGTCCTCGACATCATGGATCTCATCATCTATTTGCCACAGGTGATGGGAGTCACTTGGTTCTAAATAATGGGATGTGATATAAAGATTTCCAGGACACTCTTTAATCTGTTGAATATACTGTGTATGAGCCTTTATAGGGAGGATATTAATAAGGCAAGCAACAGGAAAAGCAAGGGATACAAAATGTAAAGGAACCTTATGTATTAGAAGAAAGATGATCTCCATCCAACTCCAACTATTAGACTCCCCATGTGCAGTGGAACACCTGTTCAGGTATTAAAAGATATGTAATGTCAAATCTGTCAAATAGCATGTGGCCCATTCACAGAAGCAAGGAGTCATGTTTTCTTGTATAGCTTATAAGGCCTTATATAGGGGTCTCCATTGACTTCCTAGATATTTAACTTTGAATAATGTGTGTATATTTAAGGAATCCAAGTTCCTAAATAACATATGAAAGTTTACATTGCAATATTAATATGTAGCATTACCAAATATGGGCTACACATTCAGAAAAGTACTTACAGTATTTTATCTGTGCCCATCTGGTCCTTCTGACATTAGCAGAACCAATGTGGTTCCCTAGGATGTAGTGTACTCCCAATGCCTACTGTAGTTTTATTTTTTTAGCTATTTTATTGGAAGCAGCAAATAAATTAATAAAATAAAAAGGACTCTCAAAGCTATGAGAAAAATGTGCATAAAAGCCATGAAAAGGATAAAAAATTATTTCTAAACTGAAGTGTATTTTTTATTAACAATAACAATAAAGTAAGTTACACAGCTCCAAAGTCCTCCCAGATGAGATCGGCTGGACTCTGATTTGAAAAGAAGCTTAACTTATAAACATGTCAGCCATGTTCTGAACAAAATGAAGATTTCACACTACTTTGTCCTCAAACATAGCCAAGATTCGTTGCTACTGGGAGATGCTTTTGCTTCCAACTAAATGGAACTCTATTCACCGCTGTAGGGGGAACACAGGTACCAGGAACTGCTCTTGATGAATATAAATTGCTTAAACTACTAAATGTAATATTATAACCTATCAGACACTGATATGAAATTTTTAACCCTACCCTGCTCACAAGGGTAGTTTGATATGTTTTAACCTTTGCCTCCAAAGACCACTTGCACATTCCAATGACTACATTTGACCTTTAGTGAGTTGTGACAGCTACGCAAAAATGATTGTGAGGATGAGGATGGAAGTACAGTTCTGACTCATCCCAACCTTAAATGCAAATGTATTCTTTGTGGAGGGAGAGAGAGAGACAGAGAGACAGAGACAGAAAGAGAGAGAGAGACAGACAGAGAGAGAACATTATCTCTAGTACCCCACTGAGATATACAATGTGAGGAGAGTTTGGTGAAAGTTTCTCTTTCTATGTCCCTGTCTTGTGCTCTACCTCTCAAGTGTCATCAGTTGCATTAACTGCAACTTGTCAATGAAACTCTCCCAACATTCTACACGATGTCTTTCAAGGCTCACTGGCTCTACTCCACTCTGTTCTCTGCTCATGCAGTAATGGATCATAATAATATATTACAGCAGAAATTAAGGAGCACAGTACAGTTCCTCAGGGCTGCACAGACAGAAAATGGAGGGATGGGAAGAATATGGCTTTTGGTGTCCTACAGATCCATCATTTAGTAGCATTACTACCTATACCAAATAACTTCACCTTTTCTAAAAAGCCCATTTTAATTGACTATAACATGAAAGGTGATAGTCTTATCATAGAGTTGTAGCAGATATTTTGTGATACAATATATTTTAAAGTACTTAGAATATTGTAAGATTTAAATTTTTCTGGTTTCTCGCTTAGAATATTAAGTACATAGGGAACATTTTTTTCTTCTGACATCTGAAAAGATACGTTCTCTTTCTATTGTCAATGCCAGTGGCTAAAGGGAAAATGATTCAATGATGAAACAGGAAAAAGCAGACTGTCTACATTACTCCTAATATGCTAAAAAAAACTGATACTTCAGAGATGTGATCCTCATTCAACACTAAGCTGAGTGGCCTGAGGGTGATTGAGAGGGGCTGGAGAAGCACAGACAGGGGGGATATGGAGATTTTCATCCTGCTTTAACCAAAGCAGCTATGCCTTGTTCCATTTTACGTTAACTGTGTATAAATACAGGACTCGGGAAAGGCACAAGTGATAGCCTACTTTTTGATTTCGTTAGTGCCACACAGGAAGTAACTAAAATCAAATCATCCTTTGAAAATTTATTATATGTAGATGTATATGTTTAATTATATGTTTAGTTGTACAAAAAAACCTATTTTCTGGCTAGAAAAAAAATGTCAGATATGAGTTTTCTCTGCAAATATATGCCTGATACTATTCAAGATTCTAGAAAGAATGGCAGGCAGATGACTAGTACATAACATCAAGGGAGACTGAAAGATAAAACTGAAGCAGACCAAAAAAAAGACAAAAACAGTTTTGTTTGGTGTTTTATAGGGCCTCAAAGTGTTTTTACACTTATTACCTCAAATTCCACATTACTAAATGTAATCCATTCAAAAGTAACACATTTTCTAATTTACATTTTCCCTATTGGGACTATTTTAAGATTAACCAGAATTACTGCTATAATATTATATATGTTGTTAAAAAAATTTAACCCTGGAGAAATGCTTAAAGCAGACAATCAAGTAAAATATAAGTCATAATCATGAATTAATCCTATTTATAGTTCTTTATTAAGATTGATAACTTTTTAAGCATAGAACCCAAATGACTGGAAACATGATCATGGGCAAGTTGAAAACTCTGCCTGGTTATCTCTTCAACTATAAAATAGAAGTAACACCTTAGCTGTTTGCAGACAATGTACTGGGCCAGATAATAGTTTAAAGTCCTTTCTAACTAAAAATAGCATAAGTTTATCGTTGTATTAGTGAAGACAAACTCATGCAAGATTTTTAGATAACTGATTCTGCATGATGATCCTCTCAAAAATACAAAAGGAGAAAATCAGTATTTGTTAAAAAGACAGCCACTGTACTATTGTCTCATATAAATGGTTTATTGTAAAAGCAAAAATTTCATTATGTATTGAGAAATCTTAAAGTGAGTTGTCACAAAGGCTGATGACTTCATATGGCAGTTATTTTTCATTTAAACAAAATAAAAGGAAAATGGGATAAGTCATATAACATCTTACCATCCAGATTTAATTAAAAAATCTCTTCCTCCTCCTCCTCCACCCTCTTTCCCATGCCAATAGTAAATAAACATGAAGCTGAATAAACATTTACTGTGTCTACTTGTGTTAAATACAAATTTAACTGTTTTAGATACACATGCCCACATGCACGCACAGCTCTTAAGATTTTGAATTCCTCATTTTTCTATTAAATGCGTTGTACATCTATGTATCATACGATATATTTAGACACAAAATTGTAATTATTTATTTTTCAAGACAGCCTGAGTTAGAACTATATTCCCATCTGCCTTTGTGCAAATAAACATGGATACACTCTATGCCTTTGTTTTTCAGTCAACCTTACTGAAGTGAGATTTTCATCCAGTAAAATTCACCCTTTTCAGTTCACAGTTCAGTGATTGTTTTACAGACGTGTAGTCATGTAAACTGCACTGTTAAGATATAGAATATTTCCACTGCCCATCAGAACATCTCTTACATCCCTTTATAGTCAATCCTTGCCCTGCAATCTCAGCTCCCTGGAACCCATGACAGCTCTCCCTCCTCCCTCCTGCATTTTGCAGAATGTTACAGAAACAGAATTATACATTACGCAGCCTTTTATATCTACCTTCTCCGGTTCAGCACCATGGGTTTTGGATTCGTCCATGTTGCTACATGTAGCTATAGCTCTCTTCCAGTCCATAGTACTAAGCAATATTCTGTTGATCAAATATGTTCTATCACACATTTACCAGGTTACCAGTTAAAGAGCATCTGAGCTATTTTCCTACCTACATATCTTTCTTAACACATCAGAGCATGAGATAGAATAGTACAGCAGTTAAGAGTTTAGATTTTTGGTTTGACAGATTTCAGTTCAAATCTGAGGTCTCATATTAACTTGCACCTTTAAAAAAAAGTTATATAGGGCTGGGGATTTAGCTCAGTGATTAGAGTGCTTGCCTTGTAAGCACAAGGGCCTGAGTTCGATCCCCAGCACCACCAAAAAAAAAAAAAAAATAAATAAATAAAAATAAAAAAAGTTATATACTAATCATAGTTTTGTTGTGAAGATTATTAGTATGTGACTTGTGGTATCAATAAATAGCTGCTGCTATTTTTTTGTACTAGTGTCCCTAGTTGTCAAACTCTGCTCTAATTCAAGTTTTCAAACTGATTTCAACCAAAACATTATTAATTATCTCAGAGGTTCTGGTAGATCCTTTCCTTAAAATATCCTTTCTCTGTGCTTCCCATCTTTAAGACCCAAGGTCATTTCCCACATGAGGATGTCTCTAACTCACAGTCTGTATCTACACTTCCCCTTTCCACCTTCCTGCACTGTCTAAGCTTATAGTCACTACCCATATGAGGTTTTTTAAATTACAATTCATTAGAGTTAAAAATTTAAATCCAGCTCTTTGGACACAGTAGCCACATTTCAAGTGCTTAATGGCAAAATATGGCTAGTGTCTGTCATATTAAGCAGTGAGGATAATAAAATATTTCAATCATCACAGAAATTTCTATTGGACAACACTTTGTAACATTTAAAACTATATACAGTTCCATTTAGAACTTGGTTTCACGACCTAGTCTTATTCTCAGTTTTTCAGTGCCCATAGTTTTTCGGTGCATAGAAAATGAATATTTAACACACATCAACTGTGCTCCTATTCTGTGCAAGACACTTTGCCAGGGACAGCTTAGGCAATGACATATCTTCCATGGGATCCTGAGCCACATGTTAAATACATATAAAGGACATGTAGTACATGTAACCGAAGAAATGATTACCAAGGTCTGGCAGGTGAAAGGAAAATGAGTTGTTAAAAGGTTTGGACATAGCATTCCAACAGTTAGAAAAGTGGACAGAAACCTATGTGCATGCTTTCATATTTCTTCCAGACGTTCAAGCACAGTTTTATTAAGACAGGGAGGAAGCAAATGACCAGTGACAGGGCCTAATACTGATAGTCATGTGACAGAAGATGATATGCAGCAGATAGTAATGTAATGAGGATTGATAAAATAGAGACTCAAAGCAGGTCAAACTAAATACAGATTGGCAAGGGTGAGTGTACAGCAAATCCAGAGGCAGAGGTTAAGAAGCAAAGTCAAGTCATGCTAAATAAAATGAATAAATGAATGGGGACCAGGCAATCAAAGTGATACTGAGATAAACACAGACTCAAGGGAAAAGGCAGCGTTCAGAGGTTAGGACAATAAGCCAGAAAGAACGCATCACTAGAGAGACTGAAGGACAAGAAAACATGTGCCCAGACAGGAGGCCAGACTGGGGAATGCGACCAGCTTGGGAATGACATTCCAGCTATGTTTTATCCTTGATGTTTCCACATGGGATGGTTTGTCTTCCTGTCTCAAATGTTCAAATGACATATGGAAGTCATATAAATCTTTTAGACAGGCTATGCTTCCGAAAGCTGAAGATTTTATTTTAATGTTTTTAAGTCAAGCATAAAGGTAAAAATCTGCAAGAACTATACCGGAGTGTAAGGTAAAAAGTAACATTCTTTCATGCATAGGCTTTCGCTAGCTGCCTTAATGGTGTCCCTCTATTTTCCTGTAGCTTTTCTGGGATTTCTTTTCAGATACAGTGACCTACTCAAGAAGCTGGTTACAGAAACATGGTTCCAATTGCTTGTTCTTGGGTTCCACCCCTTGTGCACTGCCAAAAGATCTACACAGTCACCAAACAGCGTTCTTCCCCGATTTGTCTGAAATTAATAGGAGTATCAAAGAAAAAGTAAACATTTTAAAGTCCAAACGTTGGGTGAGGAATGAAATGTATCTTTAGAGGAAAAGGCAGAACATCATTTTGGAATGTCTTAAAGAGAGAACACTTTACATCTTCTGTCATAAACCACTCCAGATACTACCGTGACCCACTGCCCTGGCTCAAAGCCTGCCAGGACTCAGAGTCTGAGACGACAGCATTCATACAGTCTTCAGAGATTCAAGAACCACCACACTTGATCTAAGTCAAAGCTATAGTTTTAGATTTGAAATGTCCCCCAAAGACTCAGGTGGGGTTTTTGTTTGGTTGGTTGGTGTTGTGTTTTGTTTGTTTTGCAGTACTGGGGATTGAACCCAGGCCCTCCACACTGAGCTGCATCTCCAGCCCCCTTCTTTTATTTTTTGAGACAGACAGGATCTTGCTAAGTTATTAAATTTCCTAGAGTGGGCTTGAACTTGCAAGCCTCCTGCCTCAGACTCATGTTTAAAACTTTGGTCTTGGCCACCAGCTATGGCGCTACTGGGAGTGGGTGGGGATTTTCAGAGACAAGGCTTAAAGGGCTGGGAATGTAGTTCAGTGGTAAAGTACTTGCATAGTATTCCCTAAGCCTCTGGGTTCCACCCCCATAACTGCCAGAGAGAGAAAGAAAAGCAAAGACAAAGAGGCAAGACCCAGTAGAAGGAAAGTGGGTCACCTGCATGCTTTGAGAGTGGATATTGAGATACCAGTGCCTCTTTCTTTGCTACCTGGCTGCCATGAGGTGAGCAGCTCTGCCCCACCAGCCTCTTCCCCCCACGGTATGCTGTCTCCCCACAGGCTCAAAAGCAACCAGCCAGCCCACCAGGGATTTGGCTCCAAAATTGTGAGCCAAGCAAGCACAAGGCCCTGAGTTCAATCCCCGGCACCACAAAAGAAAAAACAAAAACAAAAACAAAATTGTGAGCCAAGGCAAATGGCTCCACTTTTAGGTTGATTACCTTGGGTATTTTCTCAGAGATAGAAAGCCGACCAACACAGTGAGCAACGGAAAGGAAATTCGTTACGAGTTCCCCACTTTCCCCACTACAGGCCCTTATCAGGAGATGCTGCCTACAACTATTGAAGCTGAGGCTCCGATGGCTCCAAATTCCTCTTCTCAAAGAGGATCTTGGGAGCCACTAGAAGGCGACTTTTAAAGGCAAGTCATCAAAGTGACTTTGTATGTGTAAATGAAAAATCGCCAGAATGCACTTGTATTAAAGACCCTGGTTTTCTAAGTTTCCCTTTCCACGAGAGTTCTCCCGAGAAGCAGAGTGCCAGGCTGTCCTTCGAAGCCAGAGCCATCATAACCACCCCAGTGGCAGACAGCTATCCCAGCAGGAGAAAGCATCCAGTGTTTCGTGGCTTGTACCTAGATGTGACCCAAGAGCCTCACGTGCTCATAGGCCGGAGAAGACTGAACTGGGCCAATATAGCTGACTTGCTGTTAGGAGGCAGGGCCTCACGGGCAAACAGGTTGCTCGGGGTGTGAGCAGGAAGGGAGTACCTCTCTCCACGTCTCCCCTGCCTTCCCTGCCTCCAGACCACCTCCCTCCACCAGACCTTCCACCACAGCTTTCCACCTTGGACCAGGTAACTACAGACTACAAGCGTGAGCCAAAGCAAACCTGGCCGCCTCTAAGTTCAGGTGTTAGGTACTGCATGCCAACAAAGACAAAAGTGACTGAGACACGGTATAAACAATTTGTGACAGTGGAAAAAACAGGGTAAATAAAGCACAGGATTGTGATCAAGATCTATATGCCAACCCTAGTACTATCACTGTCCAGCTGAGTGACTTTAGTTTAATACCTTCATTTCTCCTGTCATCAATTTATTCATCTGTAAAATGGGATAACACATTCTTTAACTACTTTGGTGGGGGGTTATGACAATCAAATGAAATGATGACTGGGAAAATGCTTTGTAATCTGTAGATCACTATGCACATGGGAACTATTATCTTGTCTTTTTCCCTAAAACACTGGTCCTTGGAGTTCACTTAGCCTGGGGTTTTCCAAATGCACTTCTAACAGAACATTTTTGGAGCTACTCAAATGAAGACATAGACAAAATATGAGTCTCTGTTTTCTGCTTTTTTTCTGATCCAAGGAACTTGCTTCCTTTCACAGATTTAGCTCTTTATGTCATTAACTAAATTTAAATCATGCCTAAAGACTTACTTGTTTGGCAGCACAGTTTCATATCCTGTTTGGTTTAATTTTTAAAATTCTTTTGTAAAGTACTCCAAGATGTTTCCATGAAGATCACTCAACAAATGGAAGCCTCTCTGGAATACACACACCAGGACACACCCACATCAATGGGAAGAAACATAATACAGACTTTTGTGAACTTGGTAAGATAAGTCTATAGAAAACAGCTCCTAAAATTACATCTGGTGCCACAGTGTGTGCCCATTTCTTGGTGGACAGCTCCTTAGCCTCCTCAAACCTACAAGAAAAGCTAATTGCAATCCTATAGAATTCAAAGTCTCCAACTCACATAGAAAGAAAGTCTAAGTGTATAGTTCAAAATAGATACAGTACTTTCCATGAAGCAGGCAGCCTGGCAAGAGAAAATTCCCTAGTGTTTGAACATTTATCAAGAGACTAACCATCAGTCCTGAACTGAGTTACATAAGCACAATACCCTTATTGTTAGCAGCTGTTCACTGGTCAGCATTGCACAACTGACCAGGTGCATAGCAGAATGGAGTTCCGTCTTTATCCAAAGATTCAGGGTAGATGGGCTTCGGACGTACTCTATGGTAGAAATACATTTGTTTTTAGTCATCAGGACAACTGCAACCCATAAGTTACTTGCCAATTTATGTATATGGGGCAGAAATTAAAGTGCACTGCAGATACCGTAAGAGTTGTTGCCTTAATTTGGAAACATTTTTTCATTTTCCATGTTAAGAATTGATTTTAAACTTAATCATCTGAATGTGTAGGTAAAATCATTGACCCAATGTCACTAAAATCGTAAGACAATTTCAGAAAAGATATATTTGAATTATCAATGACAAGGAAATTTGATTTTCAATGACCACTTTAAGGTAAATGAATGATGTTAAAATATATTCATTAGAAAAATGAAGGAAAGACTTAGTCATACAGGATAGAAAAACTTCTAAAGTTAAAAAACTATCTCCTATATTCAAGAAAAAAAATTATTTCACTTGAAATTAACGAAGTTCAGACTTGTAGACTGTCTATAACAGGAATTCAAAGGCTATTCTCACCCTTGCTCTTTACTTGGTTTTAAGTCTACTAATGAACCTCTTCATTCAATGAATTTGTTTTCAAAAGCTTCAGATAACAACTAGTTGTCATTGAAGGGTATTATGTTGTAAGGCAAGTTATTGGGCTACCAATATGTGTGTTCAACAAATCTGTCTTCAAAATGAGTCAGTTTTATTTATTTTTTGTTACAGAGTTGGTTTAGTTTTTAAGCAACACATGCTTATATATTTAAATAGAGCTAACCCAAGAAAATGGCACTGTCTAGGTAATAATACCAGCATTTTTATTATAGAAAATACTATATATTAGCACTATTAATCTGTAGTTTTCCTAACCTTGATACAGAGCTAACACATACTAAGCACTGCTCTGTAACAACCTTAGGGCCAAGGGCCTACCCCATGTAAGAGCTGCTATTAGTTTCCCCAATACATAAACGAGGAAGTTGAGATGAAGTGGTTAGAGGAAGCTGTACTCTAGAGCATTCAGTCCTCACCAGGAACTCAATAATGGTGTTTGCAACACTAATTGGCAAAGGAGGAATAGGTGTTCAATGAAGTCCTCTTATAAAGCATCATGAAGAGAACTGATCTCAAAGTTTGGGCCACAAGTTTCAGGCCAGGTAAAACTAGTGTCTACAAAAAGAGGACTATCAAATATCCAAAATTCGGATCATGCTTATAGTCAGTCCTTTTGTTAATGAAAAGCACTCTTAAGACTGTTCCTTGATTATAATCGGTAACAAAACATTGACTAGCTTTCATTCTGCATGTGAAATAATGAAATTCAAATAAGTCATTGTTAGACAAAAAACCATGATGTAATTTGTTAATATGCCCTCAACGAGGAAATAACACACAGATTATGCTAGTGAAATGTGGACCTCATAAGACTGCAAGTGAGAGCATTTTGCAGAATACGCATATTTAGGTTCTGTTCAGGAATGATCTCTAATGCCTCCGTTTTCCGTGTGAGGTAAATGGGATATTGTTGTACTTGCTTATTGGTCCTGAAGGGAACTCACTTTGCCCTGTTCAGATGACTTTCCCCTGTTCAGCAACATGGTGGGTGGTGCATCACTGTTCAGAATTGGGATTTACAATAGGTTCTGGAAGAGATCGTGTGTGTACTTTTTCAACACTTTCAGGATCAAAGGACATCAACTGAGGGTAATGTTTCTTGTTGTATTTTCCAGATGAGTCACGAGGGAGGAGGGGCACTTAATTCCGTGCCCAATGGCGTCTCATTTTTAGTTCCATAAACCATTTTTTGACAAATATGGAGGTGATTTGAGTTTCTTAAAGTTCTCTCTGCTCACGTTGCTGGTGGACTTTTCTTTCTCACTCTAAATGGTTTATGCTTCTTTCTCACCATAAATTAGGTCCTATTTGTACTACATCTTGCAGGAATTATTCAAATATCATACCCTGTGGGTATTCCTATTTCTTATTTCCTGTGCAAATACAATTTTGTACCTGATACATATCAGCAAAAAGATTACACACACACCATTTGAGAGATAGCGTGTAAAACATGTGTGTTACAATCACAATCTTGAAACGAAAACAAAAGGAGTCCTTTTTTAGATTTCCTCCACTATTACCATATTTGAAGGAAAAATTAATTTCCATATCTCGCCCCAAGAATATAATAAAAATTTGAACAATATACTGTCCGTCTTCTTCCTTTAGACTTGAAAGTAAACCAGCATCTGTGAAGTTTGCAGATTTTTCGGGAACCTTGAAATATAAAGCACTCTTTGCCTGGCTAACTCCATCTAGGCTTAAAGGTCATTTAGCTGCCTCATCTCCCATCTAAATCATGTTCCTCACATCAGTCTCTCACAGCACTATTTTCACTGTAATTATAGAGTTTTTAATGCCTTACCTTTCCCTGTTGTAAACTATTTTTAAATTTTATTTTACTCATCATATGTAATCCCTATCAATAACTGGCTCAAAAGAGACACTTTAAGTTTTATATTAAATTAATGATCAAATAAACAGTAAAACACACAACAGAGGTTTTTGTGTGGGTGTATGTGAAGCTGTTTAATGAAGTAAACTACAGTGTCACAGCACAATTACACTAATGTATCTAGCACAAGGACATTTTAACCCAAATCTACAATTAGAAATTAAGAAAAGTCCTGGGTCTTCTTCCTGCCTGTTCCATTTGAATGATTTTGCTTTGTGGGCTTATGGGGGTGGGGGCTGATCTCTGACACAGGCGCTAAACAAAGTGGTGGTAGGGCTAGACAAACTGCCTGGGGTATTCTGGAATTCGCTTTGGTAGTGTGTGGCTTGGGATTTTAGCCCACACAACAATTTAAAAGACAATGTAACTGGGTAGATGTTATGCCCAGACAAGCTACAAGTCTCTTAGCACAATTTTCCAAATTTCCTCACTAATAAAAAATATTTTAAATGCTAATAGGACAGATTTTTAAACATTTTCTAAGTAGAACAGTCACTACCTTTCAGCAAACTGTTTCATTATCTCGTTTAAATGGAAAGATTAATCTTTCTGTGTAACATAGACGTATAGTTTAAATACTTTACGTAAAATATTACGTGTGATAAAATAGGCACTGAATGTTTAAATTTTTAAAAATTATTACGGTAAAAGATACATTGCCATTATTCCCCCCAAAATTCTCCCTCTTGCTTCAAACACACTCCAAACAGTTCTGGAAGTCCTCTTTTGAGGGGCTTTACAAGGTGTGATCAAAATATACAGCGAACGCTGCTGTCTCTTGTTATCCAGGAGAAAGCTTTAAAAACATGACAGTGTGTCCTCATCCACCTTATTCAGTGGATCGAGCACTGTACAACTTCCAGTACTTCCTCAGAGACAAAATGACCATGAAATGTAAACATTTTGAATTGATTCAGGACATCAAGGCAGCCAGGACAGCACAATTCAAGACTCTCCTGAGAAAGAACTTCCAGACCTGCTTCAGAAAGTGGAAGAATGACGGGATAAGCATGTTCGAAGCAAGGGGGAGGATCTGTGGGGGACTCATGCCAATGTGTCTTTTACTATGATAACTTCTTGGAATTTTAAGATTTGCTGTATTTTTATCACAGCTGGTATATAGGAAAACATATTTTGTTCACACTCACGTTTCAATCATTCAATGGATTTCTTTTTATAACTGCATTTCAAAAATAAAGCTCTAGATCAAGCGTTTCTAATAGCTTAATAATTAAAGACATAATAAATCTAGGTGATCTCATTAAACTTTCAATTTTTTGCCTTAGTGTCTACATATCCTATGCACATTATTTCATATGGTGAGACAAGCTGCATTACAATTAACCCTTTAATCCTATAAGAGACCTGACTAGACAGATGGCTTAGTCAGAAAAAAGGGCATGAAGAAATGTGATCTATCTAATAATTCCTAAGCCATTCTGCCTCAATCAAGCAGAATGCTCAGTGTGGCCACAGGGATCATCTGCTTTGGCCTAGCATGTTGTGCACTAGCCAGAATCTCTAAGACTTTGCACATCGAGCACTTGACCTACAATGGTCTGGTCCTGATCTCCTAAGTGAGTTCCTCCTTCATTTAAATTCCTCCTTTTATGACTTGCCACTATCTTCTGAGTCAGCCCTCTAGAATCTAGATATTACATGCATGGCAAAACCCCAACACCATTTATGGCTATTTCCATAAAACTGGATGAGCATACACTTTCTCGTGTTATCTCAGGGTGTGTTCTCGGGCCTTTTCAAGTGTCGGTCTGGTGGAATGGGGGGACTGTGGAGTATTTCCTGCAACTCAGCCACAACGGAAAGACTCAACTCTGTCTTTAGACCACCGGGAGGATCTCACCAGGGACCTGCACAGAGGGAGCAGAGGCTGCCCGGTCTCACAGCTCTTTGAGAGGAACAAGCCACAAGCAGAAGCAGAGAACATCACAGACTCCGAAACCATGGTTCATGTCATCATTAGGCAAGGCTGAAATGTCCCCAGTTTCTATGAGTCACTAAGTTCATGCAACCATAAAAAGATTTCCTGGTAACAACATGAAAAGACACGGTGCAAGTGGCAGGCTTTGTTCAACCATTTACTTTTCTTAGGTTCTGGTAGAGTTACATAAAATAGTATTAAAAATAAAGAAGCAATCCACTAAGCTGTGAGCTCTGTGAAGGCAGAGAGGCCTCATTTTTTAATCTGTTGTAGTCATTTTTGTTGTTTTTTATTATTGTACTATGCGAGACCTAACACAGTGCTTAGCACACTGCAGGCATGTGTCCACATTCATTGAGTACTTCAATGTTCTCACACATTAGGATGGTCTGAGAAATGAGAATACAGGAACACAGGAGACAACTCTTGTAGCTCACATTGCATTGGGGGGTGATACCAAAAATAAAACAGAGAATAAAGAAGATATCAGAAAGCACTAAGGCCACATACACAGTGTGAGGAGAGAAGCTAAACATCAGGCTGGGAACAACGCGAATGGATTGCTGGTTAAATTTAATTCCGTCAACTTGATTGGCTTGGGAGCCTCCCAGGGGCTTTGTAAAGCAAGCTCCCAGGTGTGTCTGGATGGGTCACAGAGACATGACCTTTGACACGCTATATGCTTAATCACCTGGTTCTCCTTGGCACTGTTCCTGTGCTGTTTCCTGGTCACCATGAACTAAGCAGCTTTGCTGCACCATGCCTTTCCACCACAATGCCCCTGCCTTGAACTAAATTCCTTGAAACTAGGAGCCTAATTAAACTTCTCCTTTTTTAAACTGCAGGCATCGGGTATTGTGTTCTAGCAACAAGAAAGTTTACTAATACAAATGGAGTGGAGAAGATTGGATCTTCTTCACTGAATGACTAAAACCAGCCTAGAAGAGTCACAGTACTTCACAGTCATGGCTGCCTGACAGAGTCACCTGCAAATTAGAGGACTCCAATGTCTAGGCCATCTCTTCTCAGACAGATTTCACTGGGCATGGGAGGTGGCGCCTGAGCACTGGTATTGTTTAAAAGTTTCCCAGCTGAGTGTAGTGGGCAGTCAGGACTGAGACACAACAAAGAGGAGGAAGATTTCAAGTGAAGAAATAGTACCACATCTCCCTAAGGAACTGAGGCTTGTGCTTAGAACAATGGTTAATAAACCTCTGATTAGAATCACCTAGAGAGCTTTTAAACATCCAGATCCTCTTGTCACACTCCAAACCCATTAAATAGGATTCTGAGACTGGTGGGACAGTCAGCAACAGCATTTCCGAACACCTGTCAAGCGCTCCAATGTACTGCCAAGTACGTTAGGGCGACCATTCATTTGCCGGGATTGAGGGGCTGCCTGGGACATGAGACTTTTGCTGTGAAAAACAGGACTGTTTCTGATAAACCATGATAGCTGGTCACAAGCGGTTCTTAAAGAATTGTCCGACTGGATCAGAAACTACGGAGCGGGGCCAAGCAATCTGAGTTTTAAAAGGCCCTCTACACCATTCTGATACAGACTACAGTGTAAGAAGCTCTGTGTTAGAGCCACAGAAAAACTTCTGTCTATAGTGTAGATAAGGTTAAAAAGAGAGACACTGGTTATAAGACTGAATGACTTAATGATTGAGCAAATTCATCAGGAAATATCTGTTGGTCATAGCTATAGTGGGATGAATGCTAAAGTCTCTTGATTTTATGAGTGTGTACGACAGCAGAAAGATATATTTTGCTCAAGTAATAAAAGCAATATTTTGTTCAACTAAATATTTATAGTTTTTAAGACTCAAAAGCAGAAAATTAAAAGTTACACAAGGGGCAAACTGCTATGAAACGCCTTTCAAGGGAGTACTTTGCTTATACGATGCCAAAAGAAAAAAAAACTGTAATTTTTTCAAAGTGTATACTTGCTATATTCCCCTGAAAGGATGAAAAACTGCAAGCTCTCTGTCTTGCCATCAAAGTTGCCTTAGTACTGGAAATGGAGCAGCTTAGCCCATCCCTCTTCTTTTCCATTCCCAATTCTACTCTAACCCAAGCACTTTTCTTGAGTCAGACAGAAAGTGAGTGAGTGTCACACTATAGATGCATGATTGTGATCCCTTCCCCTTGGACCCTCTTGTTTCCCAGGAGATCAACCCAGGAGAATCTCGGGAATTTATTCTATAAAGCCAAGCCTACTTTTATCCTTGGAACCAAAGATACTGAGGAGTATAGGCAGGCAGGCTGAGTCTCTCCCACTGAGCTGAGAGACCAGTGTAGAAACCAAGGAACCAGGAGGCTTTCTGATGTCTGCTCATGAAACTCACCGCTTGCTTGTTTTTGTATTGCAGTGAAAGACACCTTGCCCTCCGCTACTGCCATGATCAGGACCACAGCCACTTATGGAAGATAGCCAGAACACTGGAGAAGCAAGAAAACAACATAGTCTTTAAACTAAGATATTTGGTAAGTGGAATGAAAGAGAGATTGGTCTCTTTTGAGGGTCATATTTACAGCCTAGAAAAATGAAAAGACAATTTTATTCAAAATAATAGAAATCATGACTAGAAAGATAAGGAAAATTAAAATAAATCCAAGAGCTATAACATCTGAAAAATGGAAATCCAGAGAATGAAAAAGAAAAACTGACAGAGGAAAAATAATTATTAAACAAATAATAAATTAAAATTCCGCCCTCTTTTTCCAAACATAAAGAAAAAGCTTTGGTATGGATAAAATTTCTTATTTGCAAACTTAAAGATTAGGAGACAGTAAAATATCTCTTGGTTATCTAAAGTAACGAACTGCAATCCAAAGAACTTCCACCAATTAGCAGTCTTGGAAAAAAATCTATAGATATGAAAATGTTCAAGTAATAAATGATCCGTACATCCATCTAAAGAAAATACTAAAAAAAAATTACTGAAACCATAGGTATAAGCAGAAACTTCAAGAGGAGAAAAGATTAAGAAATGAGGAAACATGGGGCTGGAGATTTAGCTCAGTCATTAGAGTGCTTGCCTAGCAAGCCTAGGAGGCCCTGAGTTTGATCCCTAAGCACCAAAAAAAAAAAAAAAAAAAAAAAAAAAAAAAAAAAAAAAAAAAAAAAAAAAAAAAAAAAAAAAAAAAAAAAAAAAGAAATGAGGAACCACTAATGAGAAGTAAAGACATACACATACATATGTACATATGCTATATACATATACTTATATCTCTAATGACATACTAGTAGAATAAGAGTGTATAAAATACATGCTAAATAAAGACTTTTGAGATAAAACAGATCTATCAAGAAATGTTAATAATGCCCAGAACTTCAAATGTTACACTATCTTAGTGTAACCTAGGAGTTTTGAATAAGCTTATAGGAGATAGAAATAGACAGTAAAATGTTTTCCATAGGTTTCACTTATTTTCCGGAAACATATAATACGTTGGTAGAAGAAATTTTGGCTGCTTTGATTTCATGTGACAGAGAAGCATATGTGAGATTATGAGTGAAGATGGGAAGTGAAGAGAAGATGAACATTAATTAAATAAAAAACTAACAGAGCAAAGACATTAAGGGAAATAACTTTAGGAAATTAGCAATTTTTTTCAAAAAAGGAAAAGGAAATAAATATTTACTATAAAGTAAAATGGGAAAAAAACAAAACCTAAGCAAATCATTGGTTAAATAAACATTACCCAAGTCTCCCATCTAAAAGGAGATGGCCAGAGTAGATTTTTAAAAATTAAAACAAAGTACTGTAATAAAGATTTAATAGAAATAAAGATAAATTCAAATAAATATAAAGTAGAAGTAGCAATATTAACATAAAAATGAGGTAAAGTTTTAAGACAAAACACTAAAAGAGATATAATATATAAGTATTACACACACACACACACACACACACACACACACACACACACACACACACACCTTACCGGCCTACAGAACCACAGAACAAAAATAAAAGAAACTACAGCTACTGGCAGTAAAAGGGAAATTCTAGAAAGGAGAGAGGCAGAAAGTCAGAGTCTGTAAACCTTACCTAAACTGTAGACAGCTCCTTACATGAGCATGTAGCACTGAAAGCTAAGAATAATAAGAACTGACCTAAATATGAGGCATAGGAAGAGAGTTTGTGGTTTCAGTCCAGAAAAATTAAGGGCCTATTTTTAAAACCCAGCACTCTTTAGGCAAGTATATTAAAACATGGATTCTCGACAAAGATCACTCATAGTGATTAGACAAACAATCAAATTTACTCAACATGTCCACCCGCCTCCTTCCTACCTGCCGCCGCCCTACCGCCAAAAGTAGGAAACTAAGACATTTACAAGAGAAAAGACGAACAAGACAAGACTAATTGCATGGTACACAAATACTAGAATTAACCTACTGGGGCGCTTCTGCTCATTATTTCTTCGCTCTCTCCTTTACTCAGGGTAGACCTGTATTGAGTTTGAGCAGGTCTCCTAGCCTTTCTCTGCTTCCTCTCCATTTTCTCTCTCAGCTGTTTTCCCCACTAGAATCTTTGTATGTTTGGTGTGTGCTTCATGTGTGCTTCACTGGAGACCCAGTAACACAACTGATTTGAGAAATCTCAAAGTCTAAACCACTGCTCCAATGATGGTTCTCCAACACTGGTGGTGCTGTTAAATTATGACTGATGGCCTGCCTCGAGACATTTTTATTCTTAATTTGCACGTCGAACAAGTTTCTAGGTGACAATGATATTGCCAGTTTAGGGCCATACTTTGGGAATCACAAATCTGAGTTTTACTGGCCTTGGCTCCAGGAAAATAGGATGCTAAGGAATCTCACCCATCACAATTCCCAAGATGCTTTCCAGATTTCATCCTGGGAAAACTCTGGTGCCTGGGGGTCTACTTTCAGATCAAAGGGGAGGAGAGTTAGGTGTCAGGTGGCCAGGTCTCCCTCACTTCAACCAGAGCAAATTTACTACTATCTGCTTTATATATTGATATTTCATTTTATGAAAGAGTTCACATGACGAGAAAAATTTTTGAATGCAATGGCTCTAACAAAACTCAAATGGCTTTGCCTGTAAAACCACATACAATACTGAGAATTCCTTCTTTCTGATCTGCTTGGCCACCTGGACCAGCAGCGATGTTCTGAACAGCTGTGCCCCTGCCCTCCTGCCAGTTTTCACACGGGTGCAACATAGCACTTAGGCCTCCAAGTGCTTTCTGCTTTCCCTGGTTCATATGTTCTCCACTCTCAACACACTGGAGAGGCATTTTAACCTTTTGGTGTGATGAAATCGCTTCTAAGCAAACCTTGTCTAAGAACCATTTTCTTCTAGAGAGAACATGCTCCTCTCTCTTTTTTCTCCCTCATCTTTTCAAAATCTGCCCCCCACCATTTGAAAGCTGCAAGGCAGCAGACAAAACAGAATCAACAACCAAAAGCTGCAAAGCACAGCTAACATTCAACCTGCAGGTTGCTTTGTTCTACCAACAGATAAACACTCTGCATCACTTTCCATTCTTTTTAATACCCTCCTGGTCTGCCACTAAGGCTCAGTAGGCATTTTTTAACTTTATTTCATTTTACGTAAATACAACAGCCCATTTTGTACTATTCTGTTCTAACTAATAAAGACCAAACTGAGCAACAGTTGAGTTATAAAAAAACCCATGTGTCACAGCTTAGCAATACCGTCTAGCAGTTTAAACTTTATTTATATTGCTGGTGGTAACTTTCAAATAGGTACACATGAAGCAAACAATACAGAGAATCTATTCCGAAATTTCCAAAAGTTATCTCAACACCCTCCCTAACCAAGCTTCTATTTTGTTGACGTACAGGCATAGTAAACAAAACAAAACAAAAAAGTTTAATGAGATAAGAATGGATGTGGGGAGTGTGGAATCTTGAACACTGGCTCAAATGGTTGAGTTTGAATCAAAGATTCAGACACATAGTAGACTGTGGAAAAGTTGTGTCCTCTCTGACATGCAGAGTCCATATCTATGTATCTTTTATGCCAACAGAACTCCCCAGGATTGTTGTGAGGATTTAATGGGTTAATGTTGATGGGAGCAACTCCTATGGTTATCCTTAATCCCAGGTACTCAATAAATGTCAGTTAACTGATTCACAAGCACTCTACAAGAAGAGTGAAGAGGTCTCCCATCCAAGAGGACATACACATTCAGAAACAAAATTAGAAATAACAGCTAAAAGGGTTTGCAGATTTTCCGTAGGTTTGATCTATAAAGAAATCAATTTGCCACTGTAGAACTGGAGATAAAAAGAAATAAGTGAGTGAATAAATTTAAAAATGTAATGTAAAAGTCCTCTTGGTCACATACACAAAGGTTGCTAAAATATGTGGTTGCTAAAAACTTCAGACCAGCCACCAACCATGAGGGGAAGAAAGGGTCTAGAGGAGGTTTTGCTTTGTACAGAGCCCAATAGAGGACTTGGTTGGACCTTGGCTGCAAGTGGGAGTTCATTGCACAGATGTGGTGAGAGGGGGACCAGTACACATACCAGCCAGAAATTACAAGTGCTTCTATCCTATATGGTTTCAGAATAACAGACTTTCATAAATGTGCCATGAAAAACAAGAAAAGGAAATATTATAGCTGAATAAAACCAGTCGATTTATAACAAATAATTTAAGTGGAAGAAAACAGGGGAAGTAAGAAACATAAATAAGGCTTTCAAATCATATGCTCCAGAGAAGAGTTCAATGCGCTGGTCTGAAGGTAGCTGGGCCAGACAGTACCTGGGGATCATGTATGTGTAAATCTCTGCAAACTCTAGGCCTCAGTCTTCTCATCTCCAAAAACTGCAAAGTGGCTTAGTAGATGGTTAAGGTCGTCTCTAAAAATTGTAGGACATTAATGAAAATTGAACCTCCACTTTTACATAGCTATTAATGAAATACATCAGTAAAGTACTTGGTGTTTTTTTAAAATTCACTTGTGAAATCTCACTTCATGATACAAAAAATAGACATTGTGTGTGTGTGTGTGTGTGTGTGTGTGTGTGTGTGTGTGTGAGTGTGTGTTACTGCTTATTACTTAAGGGGAAAATAGACTGGATTAAGTCACACCTGGTGAAGGTGGACAGGGAGAGAGAGGGGGAAAGAAAGGGAATGTGAAATGTCTGCAGAGCTCATTACTGCCCTGATACCAAATGATTCAAGGACATCTTTGGCCTCAATTCAAACAGTTGTTCTGTTCTGAGTAACATGTCGACAATCTAAAGATCCACAGCTGGGCTGTGGGAAAGCCTGTCCAATTCTTCTGTTATAAAAGTAACAAATTTGCTGCATTGGGTTGTATGACACAAGACTATTTCAGAATGAATCTTGTCAAAGCCAGAGACCCAGAGGAGCAACTTTATGCAGTCTGGATAAAAGACAGGATTTGTTTTTAAATTTCTCTGGTATTAAGAAAGGCTGAGCAGGCAGTTTTGAGAGGTCATGACTCAAGCTGAAACAAAAAGTGAACACTTGCGTTCATTCACACATCGTGACAGGATGTGTTTGCATTGCTTCAACATTCCTCAGTGCCCAGGAGCCCCAGCCCACTCTCCAAACAATCTCTAGGACATGCATCTTCAGAAAGAGTCACCTACCCGCCTGTCCAGTCTCCTCTTGTCCCACAGAACTTGGATGTCACAATGGATGCTACCTACCAGTGACACCACCTGACTGGGAAATATGGAGATGTGCCAGGTCTTTCTCAGCCACACCCTACCTGGTCCTCTCCGCTAATCACAGAATCACCAAAATCTAAAGCCACCAGGGACCTCACACAACATCAATTAAGTTCTTATGCTCGAGGGAAAGTTAATACCATAAATGCCATCATAATGCGATGAGATTAAAATCATAAATTTTTTCCAGAGGTGTTAAGGATCTCTCCGCTGTACTTTTAGCCACCGTTGCTCTTTGAATGAAAGATAATTCCCATTAAGGTTAGGCACAGGTTAATTCAGTACATAATAGCCAGGACTTCTTCCAGATCTTCAAGGAGTGTTGTAATACAAGTGCCCCTGCCACCCTTAAGGAGGCCTCCACCCCAGCTCTCCATCCTCCCTTGCAGAATTCCATCAGAGCTCTAATGGATGGACCCAAGCCATCCGAGAGGTAATGACCTCCAAATATCTCTAGGAAAGAATTTATCTCTCTTCAAATATAGACTATATGCACTGCGACTTTTTTTTTCCTTTTGGGGGAAGCAAAAGATATTTTCATTGCTGCCAGACCAATAAATTCTCTTTTACTCCTCTCCCCTGAATTTTTATAGGCATTTTCTACACTAAAATTCACATGCAAGGTGTAAATTTTCAGAAGCTTTCCTCCTGGAAAGCTTTCCTCTCATATATCTTCCAACAAACACTGACCACATCTTGACCAAAGCTAAGGACTGTGTAATGCTAAGCAGATTTGGGCCTAGAGGAAGAAGATGCCACATTCAGGAGAGCTGTCAGCACCCATCTAGCACCCTGCCATCTACTCATCCCTCCTCTGCACTGAGCAAGGAGCGAGGTAAGTGGACGTCTTTTGATCCCAAAAGCAAAGGAGAGAAGTCACTTGATTGCCACTTTGCAAATACTTCGCCGAGGCTGACCGCTGTCTCAACCTATTTCATTCCGATTTGAGTGTTGCTTACTAATCCTTTTCTCCTGAGATACATGAACATCATCCTACATATTCCTCTCTAATCCCAGAGAATTTCAGAATAGTAAATACTCTCACTTTATTAATTGATCCCTGACAAAAGCTTTTTTGAAGATGGAAAAGTAACTGCTTGATGATTTTTGAAGTACTTAGCAAAAATACAAGTTAGATTCTAGACAACTGATTTTATTCATTTACTCTTTCATTCAATGAACATTTTTCTTGAGCATCTATTTTATTCAAAAGACTGTAGCAAATGATGCTGCTGCTACAAAATTAGGAGCAACAGCTTCTTCCCTCAAAAGCCAAATGTTGTACACCCATATGCATCTGTAGACTCCTAAACAAAAAGTTTAGAATCTAGAATTTTGGAGTTGAAAACAATTACATGCATTTCCCAAGTGAAGAAATCATAACAAATGGAACTGAAAATTGTAATTTGCACTTAAGTTCATATTTTCTCATAATGTAATTTGTAGTTAAAGAAAAACTTCATAGGATAGATGATTTATAATTAAATTTTGATCTCATTTAGACAATGATTCTCAACATTATAATGTTTTATTTTTTCTGGTCTATATTAATGTCCTGGGGTGCTATTTTTTAAAAAGTACTTAGCACTTTCAGATAACTAAAATATGGCAAGTTTAATTATACAGAGCATAATAACATGCAAATATTTTTAAAGATCTTTTCTAAAACCATGGTAAATTGAAATATAAAGCGAAAGGGCACGCATGGGAACTTTCTATCAGTGGCCTGTTTTTACAGAGAAGGAAACAGACCCACAAAGAAACTGAGGCATTTATAAAAGCATATACCCTTTTTCCAGAGAAGGGTGTCTCTGTCTGAAACTCGTGGCTTTTTAGTCTTACTTTAGACACAATTCTAGTGAGATTGGTTATTTGATTCCCCAAGCAAATGGAAAGCAAATTAGAAAGAAAAAATGATAAAGTGACTAGAATCAGATGTAATAACTTCTGCAAAGTCAAAGAATTAACAACAGTAAAGGAAGACACTGGAGGAGAAAACATCGAGAACATCCCAACGTAAACGTATCACACACTGATGACTTTAATCTAAGGGCAACATGTCCGGCGTGGGGACGGCCCCTCCTGCCTTAACTGCCTCCCAGTCTCTCTTCTGGCTTCTTGCTGCCTTCTCCTCCCTCACTAAGCACTAACCACCCTGTCCAGTCCTACAAAACTTGCCAAACGTCTGGACACTGTGGAAAGCACTCACACTCTTCTGGCTGCCTCCACTCTTTTCTCCCCACTCTTCACATAGCTGGGTCCTCTTTCTTTAAGATCCAGTTTATGCAGTAACATACTAGATGGATACTCAGCAATTCTTAGTTGAATAAATACTGAATGCTGTATCCTCCAGAAAAAAAGAAAAAAAAAGAAAAAGAACATCAGCGTATTCTAACCAAAAAAATAGCAAGGATTGAAATACACACAATTTATCCATCAAAAATAGTCTAACTTAAGGATAAAATCAGTAGCAGTTTTAGATAACCAGACAAATTCTTATTTTCTGGAATGTAATACAATCACCACTAACCTACTACTTTAATACAGTGATTTCTCTTGAAACCAACATTTTTCTTGCCATGAAAACAAAGTTCTGTAATAAAGTGGCTATGCAGTATTTATTTTTATGTCAGCAAACTACTTTATCATTAATTCTGGGTACTATGGTTCATATTTTGAGCAGAGAATAATTTCACAAATTTCTCCCTACCAGTTTCCCCAATTAAGTCAATGAAAACCAAAGCCTGGAGTTTGAATAAGATTAAAATCTTTTTAGTGCAATTTGATTACATTCAAAATACACTGCTGATCAAAGGGACCAGAAAGTCTGATTGTTTCTTATAATAGAACTGAACTATCCACAAACTAATGCAAAGTTCCATTTTTATGCTCCTTTAACATTCAGATAATTGATATTTTACAGTAGAAATCCAAACCCACATTTGTATCTTCTCCATGATTTCTCAGTCCAAGTTGCTCACTTCACAAGTCTAAAGCGGTTCCCTCTGCCCCAGCTGTGCCAATTCAACCTGCACTGGGAATCATGGAGTTCTGACATCCTAAAGAGCTACCAAGACTGTGTGATGGAAAGGAAGCTGACAGTCTGTCAGGAAAGTGAGAAGCAGAACCAGATCCAGCTCGTTCCTGCAGAGATGTGCTGGCTCTACAAAGCTGAAGATAATAACAGCAAGTCTGGTGGATGAAATGAGCAGCTAAAACTGAAAGACACACTGGGCGGAAGGGTGGCACTTCACATTATTGGCAGGGTGAGCGGCACCTTACTACAGGTCCAGCAACCACTAAGAGGAAGGGAGTGAGAGTCTCCTTAGGATCTTCTTACATCCTACATTTAGACCATCTCTCCTTGCAATCTAAAAATCACTGCCTCTTAAATCTCTTCTCACTCATTTGATATCTCAGGTAATGGACTTACAGGTCCTTGGCAGCATGTATGTCCTGCCACGAAGGTTTTAGGGATCAAACGTTCTGTTGCTCACGGCAACACCTGACTTTTCTTTTTTAAGTCATCTTGGGCCAACAAATTGCCTACAATCTTTGAAACAACTCTTCTAGGCGGTTACTGCTATTACGGTATTTACGGCTTACAGACAAGAAAACCAGGGCTTCAAGAGGAAGGCTAACTTGCCCAAGGTCACAGTTAGTGTGCAGCAGAACCAGGATTCAACCCACTTCCTTCATAGTCACACTGCTCTCCTGCCTTTCATGGTCGCCAACGGAATCTTTCCCGCACATTACTTCCTTCTCACCAAGGAAGTTTTGTCTTCTGCTAGTGGGAGATTTTCCCTTTACAAAATGTAAACTAAATAAAATCTTTACAAACATTATGTAAAACACTTCTAGACTCTTTACTTGGGAATGTCACAAGTTTCCCAAGAGGCACGAGGTCTGTACAATGTCACTTTCCAGGCAGATGTGTGTACAAGCTGTGCTTCATGCTCACGCGAAGAACACACGGCTGTAGCTAGCAATAGCCACTGTCTGGGCCTGGTGGATGTGGAGAAAGCAGGGGACCTCTGGCATCTAAGGAACAAATTGTCTTTAAAGCCATTTTAATGGCTGTTTGCAACTGATTTTTGTTTTTCCTGTTTCCTTTCAGAACAATCTTAAGTAAGAAGAAAATATTTTTATTAAAAACCTTATAGATTTCCACTTTGGAATTCTGCACTGCTTTTGTCCCCTAACTTTGGCGGGGGGTGTGTGTGTCAGACTACTTAATAAATACGATTATCAGTATTATAGATTATGCTCACTGTATGAATGATGAATTTAAAAGTTAAGAAATGTAATACAACATAACAAAACAGCCATTTGGCTAACTTTAAACTGAGTTAAATGCTTGTTCCTCTATTACATTCGGAGAGATACAATCTTTCTGCCTGGTGAAATAAAAAAATACAGAACTTATATCCTGGTCTCTACCACTTATTCTTAAACTGTGTTATCATTTTGCAAAATAGTGATAATGAAAACACCTACTCCAGCAAGTATGGAATCCTTCACGTGAAGGCCTTCACTGAGTAACAAAGACCAACGCACCCTCTTCTTAGCCAGTGTCTTGTCTAAACTTAGCACCCATCTATTCGTACTATCATAAGACATTCTACTCCACAACAACCTTCTGCCACTTCACATGGTTGCAGTAGTGCTGAACTGGAAATGTCTTTTCGTATCTTACATTCATGTATCTTTTTTCCCCCAGGAGTTAGCCAGGTTGTGGTTTTGACCTGAAAAAGCAAGTTACGTGGAGAAAACTAATCAGTTGTAGTGCGGAGCTGACTCTAGAATATGTTAGAATGGTGGCCCACCAAGAGGACAACGTGAGAACGACTCCAATAGCAAGACAGACTCCAGCTGGATTGATGTCACCCGAGTCTCTTCCTCGAGTATTCTCCCGTTAAGGTGAGTTGGACCAATGGCCTGAGGACTGGCAGGAAGCAGCATATGCATGCTTAGAAGCACAGAGTGTAAGAAGAAAACCCTATTCGTGTTGCATTAATATTTTCAGTAACTTTTCAGATAATATCTAGGTCTATAATGATTACAGTGTGGTTAGGAAATGAGCAGTAATGAACAGTGCTGAATCATTTCATCTTCTAAGAAAAAAATCAGAACAAAGTCTAATGATTATCCCTAGCAAGTAAAATATTGCAGACCACAAAATGGTTTGCCATTCTGATCCAGTTCAAGCGTAAACAAACACATCCTTGCATGCATACACAAACTCCTACACAAAACCTGTAGTCAAAGGCCGAAAGAGTTAATTTAGCCCTTGGAGTAAACTTCCTTTAAACATTGGTTCAAAAGCTCTTAAATAGCAGAAAAATCAATACACTTTTATCAGACTTCAGTGTTTATAAAAGCAATACAAAACAGGATTTTGTTAAATGTATATATTACGCCAGATCAAACTAAGTTAAAACATCTGTGTCCAAGTTAATCTCAGACACAGCATGGAGATTATTTGAATTGTGTGTTTCCTTTTGTGACCTTTTTAGATGTGGCTTTCAGGGGGCTGGGCAGGAAAATAATTTTCTTAAGCTTTTAGTTGTCTGCAATCGTGCCAACAGTTGAACGTAACGGCAATTTTTTTAAGTCACCAAGATGAATAACAAAAAGGGGAAAAACCCATAGTAATTTCAAAATAATGTGCATAGGGAATCTTTAAAAAATAAATTATAGACACATAAATATAGGTATGCACATCTAAGATTGCTATAGGCTATCCATGACATAACATTTTAAATTGAAATCATTTTTATGAGCAATAATCACATTCTGAAAAAGGATACACAACTAGCTAGTGGATTAACCACTTCCCTGATGAAATGAATCTTCAAACATAAGCAAATATAATGTACTTAGCTGAACATGCACTGATGTTTTTTAACACAATAAAGGTTTTTAAAGTTCTACACAAAGTCCTCGGTTCTTATTTGCAGGAGACAAGAAAACAAGAACTGAAGTTGATGGAAGCTTTCCTTTTTTAGATCTGTTTTTAAGGGATCAGACATCTGTAATTCAAATCCATTTTGATTGAAACAATAAATTTGATTCAATTCTGAAATTTCATTTCAAAAGTGTAAGAGAGAAATTCATAGGACCCCTCAAAGTAAATGACAAGCCTGGTCTCTGAAATATGTCAGGAACACATTAACACCATGTAAAAATAACAGCAGAGCCAAACCAAAGTTGCAACGGCCAAATGTCCTGAAAACAGGGCTCTAGGAAGGGAACTTGCAAATACGATATTAATTGTATCTTTGGTAAGTAGCTGGGACTTATAACTGAATTCCCTTAATAAATATTTTTGTATAGTTCTGCTATTCCTTCTTTGTTTAGTTGATTATGTGCTGAGCAAAAGATATGGACCCAAGATTCGGAAGAATGTATTGTAGGTACATATGCTTCCATATGAAGCAAACTCATTCAGCAATTTACAAGGAAAAAAATATATATATACATATATCACACATACACTAGGTGCACCTTGGAGAAAAGGCAACGAGGAGAGAACAAATCCACGCAGAATACATTTTCAATAAGGGGTCACATAAACTCTCTCTGTTGAGGAGACTTCTGAACAGATCCCTGAATGAGACTGCAAGCACCGTGGCTGTCTGTAGAAAGAATATCCCGTACAGACCCAACCAGAAATATAAGAAGCCCAAAGCATGAGTTTAGTTTGTGGACTGGGGGACTACAAAATGATCTGTGAGTCTGAAGCAGAACAAGAAAGTTGGGTAGAAGTAGGAAATAGGTGAAAGGGATAAGTAAGGTAAGATGGTTCCATCCATGGACTTCTACTGAGTGTGACTGGAAGGTTTGAGCCAAATTGGGGCATGATGACCTAGTGTCCATAACTACGGGAAGATCAGATGACTGGGACTTCCATCAGTAGAACCCTAAAATCCTCACCACACTATCTAGCATGTACTAGATGCTCCCTAAAGATTTGATGAATGAAAGAATGAATGAATATAAGATATGATGAGGCTAGTCTCCAACAAAAATGTCTCCACCATGAAACCTTTACGCCTTTAAACAAAACCATGTTTCCATTACACTAAAGAACATACCTGAGTCCTGGAACAAGTTATAAATCATCAATGTGTTTTGTAAATAGTGACTAACAGATTTGGCAATGATGGATATAAACAGAAATCAAGTTTTGTTTAAGAAACATCATAGGAAAAAAGGAGTCTGGATAAGAAAGAATCTAGGCAGTAAGAGTTGCATATTAAAGGAGATGAATAATAAGAAAAAATTGAGAGAACATTGAAAGAAAAGACTATAATGGTGAATTCTGAGTATCTTTTAACTGCCCCACAGCCACCCCTGGTAATGGCACCTACCCACACCCATGACACATCGCCAGTGTCCATACCACTTCTTCAGAACCCAGTTTCTCTAGCTGAAGGCTCTAGTTACCATTCCTCAACTACCATAATTCCGAGAGTACAGGAAATTGACAGGAAACTGTCTGGGTACTCTGTACCTACACCAGGCTAATATTTGGCCATACAGAAGTTGGAAAATTATCTTTATTCTCAGCATATAAAAGACAAAAGTTTCTTGAAGTACTCAGTTCGCTAACAGAAAGGAAAACTGGCCATTAGGGAGACATGATTGCTTCTGATACTGGCCACAGGAAGTTACAGTCGGTCTCTCCTGCAAGAAGGCTTATGAACAAGTACTGCTAATCCAGGGCTTAGTAAGAGTGAACCCTTTCTAAATTGTACAATTATGCCCATTCTCAAGATACTAAATGGTTGTCTGAAGGATGGACACACCTCCATCAGGAAAAAAAAACTGGCATTCTGATGCATGACTTAAAGCAAGGAAGGAGTAAGTTAAAATTAACTTTTGTAGAGAACAATTTAAAGTACATTTCTTTTTTAGACCTTATATACATGTATTTCTTTATGGCAAAACAACCTTTATTTGATCATAATAGTTGCACAGGCTTATTCTTCGAGAGTCCACATATTTCAACAAAAAAGAAAGTCACTGACTACTAATAATTATTACTATTTTTAAATGTTATTTTTCGTACAGAGTAGGATTCATGTCTCAGAGGTAAATAGTCCGATTTATTACATGAGGCCAAGGTTCACTGAGTTGCTTTGCAGAACTCTGTGGCATAGTTTGCCATACAGTCAAAATGCCAATGTAGTACGTCTCTCTGCTCTGTCTGTCCTCTAATTCAGGGCCTGGAAAACCTCACCCCTGGGACTACATCCAGCTACCACCTGTTTGTTTTTTTAATAAAGTCTTATTGGAACACAGCAATGCCTGTTTATTTTTGTACTGTCTATGGCTGCTTTTACACTACAACAGCAGAGTTAAATTGCAGCAGAGTGATTACAAATGGGACCATAAAGCTCACAAAGCCTAAAATATTTACTAACTGCATAACCTTTCACTGAAAACATTTACTGACCAATCACCTCCCACAACCACAACCTCCCGTCAAATGTGCGGAAGAAAAATACATACTATCTGTGTGTCCACCTGGCTCACCCACACACCTTTATCTTGGTATGTTTACATTTTGAATTGACATACACATTCAATATTCCTTATCCGAAATTCTTGGGCTCAGAATTGTTCAGATTTGGGGTATTTTTCAGATTTGGGAATAGATACACATGATGTATCTTGGGAATGGAGTCTAAATCTCAACATAAATTCATTTATATTTCATATACAGCAACTGCACACTGCACAAAGATAATCTTATATGATGTTTCTAATAATTTTGTGCATGAAACAAATTTATGGTATGGAATTTTCCACTTGTGCATCAGGTAGGTGCTCAAAAAATTTCGTATTTAGGAGAATTTCAAATATAGAATTTTTAGGTTGGGGATGTTCAACATATATGACAAATTTCTAAATCAATACTTCCATGTTATACAGGCTTGGGGACACCCCACACTTTTGCTTCTTTTTGTTTTTGCCTTTTTTATCTTCAGTTGCAAGGCAGCATCCTCAAGGTGCTGTACGGAAGAGAGGCAGTGGGTATGGGCGCCCTGGCAGAAGCACTTCTGACTGGGGTGTGATAATGTAGAAGAGCCTAACAGGTGCACCCAGGTTCCCGCTGTGGATTTTTAAGGACTAACACCTCTATGGTTGTCTTCTTAGCATCCCTGAGGGGTCAATTTTTAATTGCTCTATTTGCTGGAACAAGTCTGCTTTCAGATCATGTTCTAAAGTGTCTTGATCATTTTCCCTGTCACAGGGACACAACAGCAAACACCGACAACTTAAAGGAGGAGAGGTTTATTTTGGTTTGTGGTTTTTAAAGGGCTTAGTCCATGGTCAGCTGGCTCAAAGGCAGGAAGGACATGGTGGAAGGGCCTGCATAGATGAAAGCTGCTTATGTCATCATGGCCAGGAAGCAGAGAGTAAAGGGGAGAGCTATGAAAGCAGCTATACCTTCCAGGTCACATCCCAAGTGGTCTGCCTTTCCTGACCAGCCCCTCCCCCAACAGCAAGTCAGCCACGTTGCCCATGATTCAGTCAATCTTCCAAAAGTCCTGCCAATGAGTACAGGAGGTTTTGGGGAACTTTCTCCACCCAAACCATAACAAAGTAACTCGCAGTTCTTTAATTACCAAAATTCATTCCAGAGAGAGAGAATTCTTCAATTTATAATGTGGAAAGCTATACGAGGCATTCACCCTGAAAAGAAAAGACCAAACGATCTGCAAATGACTTTCTCTGAGCGCATCTCTTCTGGTTTGTTTCGAGATGTCCCCCCGAGCAAGGCCTCATGCAGTCACAAGAGGTAGCTGAATTTAGAGTATGTGATGCTAGGATTAAGGGCGTGTGATTACTAAATCAATACAGTGGTTTGGCACTGCCCTAATCCCAGCAGCCTGGATAAGCAATAAGACGCAGAAAGAAGCTGCTTAGGCCCCTTGCTTACCTTGCTGCCGTCTGCCTGTCTGCCAGGCCACCTTGCCTTGGATCTAGCCAATTGTGGACTGAAACCTCTATAAACTGTGAGCCAAATAAATCTTTCCTCCCTTAACTTTGGGGGTGGGTATTTTGTCTCAGCAATGAAAGAACAGTAACTATGACAACATCCTAAAACAAATAAAGCAAGGCAACTAGGTGAAGCAAATTTCAAATAACTGACAAGCCCCTTTAAGGAGAGATGGGGTACACAAACTCTTTCATCCTTGGCACAGCATGGGAAGACAAAGTACCTGCCATAAGAACAGGTAGCAGATAAACAGCTAAAACCTTAAAAGATTCCTAAAGTCTTAGTATGGCATAGTATGACAAAATAACTTGAAATCACAGATGAAAGGGAAATCTGTGCATTACACCCTGCTCATGTCCTCAGACCCTTGTCTCACAAAAGGGAAAAGCTTTAAGCCACTAAGTGAGAGACAGGAAATGTTTCAGCTATCAGAGCCCAGGAAAACATCCATACTTCCTGTTTATTCTAGGATAATCTCAAATTTAAATGCCCAAAGGAGGACTTACTTTTAAAATTTCTATTGTATTCCTTAAAAACGAGTGATGCTGCCATCCACCTGGGTAGCATACCACAAACTGGAGATTTATTGTGACATTTTCTATCTGACCCCTCCTTCCTTAGAGTGAAGTTGGTCCTTCTTCCTAAATCTCTCTCAGACCTAGGAAGAAGACAGCCTTTTAATTGCCACTGTTTTGATTTAATTCTGGTGCTCACCATCATCTTTTAGACTATAAGAGCTTCCTGGTTAATATATGTCTTATATGTATTTAGTTCTCTACCTTCCCTAAACTGATCAATTTCTGTTCTTCCTTAAAGTTCTTCAGTCTCTCCATATTCTACAAGATGGAATGTGAACTCCCCGGCACAGCAGGAAATATCTGCTCACCTTGCCAAAAACATCCACCACCCACCGTGTTGCCCATCTTGACCCCATGCCCCTGCCACACTGAATCACCAGCTGCCACATTGAATGACCGGCCACCACACCAACATACAGCACCAATTTGCCCCTTTTTGCCTTCTATGGGACAACAGGTATCTGGTGTTTTTGCTGACTAAATTTGAACTCTGAAATGAAGATACAGACATGACAATTTTTTTTTCACATCTCCATTTCATTAAGTAGTTAAAATGATCACTGCTCCAACACCCAGTTCTCCAATATCAGGTAAAATATATTCCTCTGTTTTTCAATATGAATTATAAAGGAGATGAGGGGAGGGGAGATGAATTTTCCACATGCATTTAGAGAGGAAAAACCCCAATGAGGCCCTCACACGTGGTTTCTGTCACTTCAGGCTTTGGTAAAGTAGATATGGTTCATCATGGCATCTTGACATGACTAGAATTTTACAGAAAGTTGCTTTTACTAACCAAGCTAAAAGGACTTGTATGTAGGCCTTACCAATGAGTGAATAATTTCTAAAGGATGTGTACTCAGTGACTGCATTCCCATTGAGGCCAAACACAGGCAATGCTTTAAAGAATGAACAATGAGGTGATAATCACCATTTATTTTCAAGTTATGCATATTTGTTTCAACGAATTTCAAAACATTTCCCAAGGGATTTTAAAGAAAACCACCAAGTATGTTTAACAAAACAACATATGGAATGCTAATTTTGTTTTGATGCTATACTCTAATAGAGCAAGAAACAGATTTTTTCGTAAAATCAGCAGATTTGCAAACACTAATTAAGAAACACTGAAAACTATCAAGGTCAATTTCAGAATCTATTTGAAAACAAATATTCCTAGTCATGTCAGTTCTAGTAATTTCTCATTAGGAATTCAGTGTATATCAAGAAACTTTTACTCTGTAAGTTTTCCAGTGCAGGTAAATAAAGGTGCACTCTCAGGTTGGAATACAAAGCTAAACAGTGAGGTTTGGAGGGCTCATTGGAAATACCTAATCTGTCTCTATCACTATAATCTCTCCTCAAGGCTCTAAGTTCCTTGGAGTACAGGATATTAGTTTAAAATGCATTTCTCCTAAAAGACTTACCAGGGGTTCTGAGCATGCACAAGGTGTATGCTCTGATATCACCAACTCTCTGCAAGAATGATTATCTGCCCTGTGTAGAAAGAATAAGGAATCCTAAATCTAATTTTACAAATTGTACCTCAATCTGCCCTTTTCTCTCTGGCCATTTGTCCATCTGTCTCCCTGTCCACCAGCCATGTCACTGTCTGCAAAACTTTCCACCCAAAAAGCAACAGGAGGAGAGACATATATAGATGTATATATACACACATATAGATGTACACGTTTATACATGTGTCATTTTGCAAATGCTCAGATTTTCAACTAGTGGGTACTGATTAAAAACATGGCCTAGACGCACGCTTAAGGTCACTCGTCTCTGTTTGTCTGTTCATCCTCTATACACAGAGTACGGGGAGATAAATTTTCTCACATTGTCCAAGAACAGAACCAACAGTCGCACCAAGATGTCTTAAACAGGATAATTCGTAACAAGCTATTCTTTCACCTAAAGAACCTCAGATCAACAACAGGAGAAGAGCTAGTCTGAATCCAGGTCACAAAAGTTAAATACATATCCAGACATCAACACTTTTTATGTTAAATAGTTTGACACAGCACTGTTTTATCTTTTTATGTTTTGTCTTGTTCCAGAAAGGACTTGAAGTAGTTTCATCTGAAATAAGTGTGAGACTGGCTAAAGTCTGGAGGGATATAGCTAAATGGAATTTGGCCTTTTGCTGATATTTTATCCCCTTTGATGAAATTTGATGTAAATCACACATATTTGAATGAGCCAGTCTGTCGTACAGACCCACAATACTGGACTATCCTGATGAAACCCCAAAATTCTTTTAGAAAATGATGTAAAATTACAGAAAACAAAGACACAAAAGTACACCAGAGTAAATGTTATAGAGCTAAGTCAAACTTGATTCTCTGAGATATACTAGCTCATAAACAAATACACCTCTTCTCTCCCTTCCTCATCCATTTCATTTCACTGTTTATAATAAAAATGAGGAGAATTTGAGACTGAGATGGGAAGGACAATTTCCACCAGCGAGTGACTCTAACAAATTTAAAGTGTCTAGGGCTTTTGTCAACAGATACAAACACAGAAACCAGCAACTAAAGGAAAACATTGGAAGTTTTAAAATATTATTTACTGCTACATCCAAAACACTCAAACACCACAGCACAGTGATTGCCAAATATAAATTAGAGTCTGTGGGCTTTTTAAAAGTTTCTCTTAGGGGAACATTTCAGCTCTGCAGAGAGGTGCGATACATAAGAAGATGGAGCAGCTGGCTAGAGACCAGTGTGCCTATGAGCCCAAACCAAGTGGGCCCATATGGACAGCTTTTACAAAACCATAAACAGGAATACTCAGGAAAACTCTAGGCTTAGACTACTTCATAGCATCAATAATTAAACTAGACTCATTGCACTCTGGGGTTGTTGCAAATTCTAACAAGACATACCTAAAGAATTTCCAATAATCTAATTATTCTCTTAGTTATTCATGTTTATGCCCAGTGAGGTTTTTCCTCCCCTTTCAATTGGAGGTTTAAAATTGACAGCTATCCAGATACTTTGTTTAAAAGCCCACAGATAATACATATGTACTTCCTTCATGAAAGAGAAGAAATTCTACTGACACAGATACCAAAGTCCCAAGGCAGGACAGGAAGGCCAAATACAAGCCTAGAATAAATGCATTCTTTTTACTATGGCAAAAATGGATATATCACATCAAATTTGCCATTTTAACATTGTTAAGTATATAAAAAGTATATTCACAGTGTTGTCCAATTATCAGTACTATTCTAGATCCTTTTAAAATCATCCCAAACAAAAACATTTTACCCTTTAGACAATGACTTCTCATTCTATCCTTCCCCCTAGTTCCTGAAAACATCTACTCTGTTTGCAGTCTCTAAGAATCTGACCACTCTACAAACTCAGTCTAAGTGGAAGCATAGCAGTATTTGCTATTTTGTGCCTAGTTTATTTTTAGCGTAACGTTTCCAAGTTCATCCATGATGTAGCTTGTATCAGAACTTCTTTCCTTTTTATGTCTGAATAATATTCCATTATATACTACATCTTGTTTCTTCATCTACTGATGGACATTTGCCTCACTTCTGTCTTTTGGCTATGTGTTGAATGTCATTGTGATTGCTGGTGTATCTGTTTGAATCCTTGCTTTCAATTCTTTTGGAGACAGATATAAATGGAATGACAGATATAAATGGAATGACAGATATAAATGGAATGGAATCATGTGGTAATTCTGCTTCACTTTTTGAGAAACCACTGAAGTTTTACAGTAGTCGCACAATTTTATATCCCCACATTGTACAGGAGTTCCAATATCTCCACATCATCACCAAAACTTGTTGGTGTGTTTGTGATAACCATTTGCATGGGTGTGAAGTGGTGCCACATGTAATCCTGAAGACATAACCTTGAATTTCATGATCCAGAAGACTGAAATCCAGAAACATCAAACTCCTTAAAGCCTAAAATCCCTAAAGTTTAACATCCCCAAAATCATAATCTCAAAAATATTAAAATTCCAGATGTTTAAAACTCTGAAAGCAGAAATTCCAAAAGGCACAATTCCCAATTTTAAAAAAAGGTCACATACAAGGGGTAGAAAGGCAAATTCTGGGGGAGGGGTTTAGTGAGATGTTAGTTATACACAGGATAGTTGCATCATTGGGTTGAAGGAATACCTAAAAACAAGGTAAAGCATTATTTTGAGTATGTCTGTAAGTGAGTATGTTTCCAGAGATTAATGTTTGAGTGGACTCAGTTTGGAAAGATTTGCCATGGAGAATATGAATATGAACATTTTCCCTAGGGAGACTATGGTCTGAAAGAAAAAAATACCCTGCTCCCCAGGCCAAGCAAACATCGTTGATATAGTTAGTAGATGACCATTAAAGTCAGTCAGCTCTTTTGGACCATGACTGGGCAACTGCCCATAATCTATCCCTATAATACACTTTTGCAAAAGTCAAGCTATCTTTTTAGTTTAGAATTTTCCCTATGTTCAGCCGTGACCATTTTTTTTTTAATTTACTATGCGGTGTATTTCAACTTTGCACCATTTCCAATAGTGGATATAAAAAGCGGACAAAGTCTCAGAAAGTTCTCATTTGTTTTATGCAGCTCTTGCAAACATGACTCTGAGAAAGTGCTTTACGGCAATGTTGCCTTTGTATGGCAGCACTGTGTGTGCACATAAACAATCAAACTTCCTCAGTAAAGGAAGAGATGTCCTTTCTGCATTCCAAAAATAAAATTTCTCAAAATCTTGCCTGCTTGGACAATTGTATACATGGTATACATGGGATAACCTGCTGCAGTTTCTCACTAATATCATCCAAACCATCAGAGTTATAATAAAAAAAAATATTATATAGAGGAACAGACATTTCCTACAGGGAGGTGGTTGGGAAGCAACCATGGCTATAAAATATAAAAGCATGATTTTAAAGAATAGCATAAGTTAGGTTATGCAAGAAAAAGTTACACCACAACACTTGGGCACAGACCACCTAGTGTGGAAAGAGGTACCCTTAGGCCTGGGAGTGAAATGGACAGAGATAGCAGTCCAGGTAAATTCCTCTGGCAGAGTGTGCAAACAAATCTGAAAGGAGAGATCCTAAAAAAGGAAACAACCACTAGAGGCTCTGAAGTATGACTTTAAAAAGTAGAGAAATAGACAAGAAACGCTGGAGATAAAACTGACAAATGCTCACTGAAGAAAACACAAGCGAACATTATTATGCAGACTACAGCTATCAATAAACAAAATGTGCTTCTCCTGCAAAAGTGTGCTTTTTTAGCTGAAATGCCAAATTCATTCTTATCTTCTGAACAATGGTCATTAGTGTTATCCACACAATAAAACTTAACACAGAGAAGCTGCAACCACACAAATCCTGTTTAATTCTCATACTTAACCACGGAAGAGTTCTGAAACACAGACAAGCTAAATAATTCCAGGTGTTCTTAAGACACATTCATGTGATCATCCTTTTAGTTTAACCCTACCTATATTCTCATTCCCTCACATAATTGGCAGCTTATAAATTAACAAAATGTTAATCTATTTGCCACTAAACTCTCCAAACCCAGATCTGTTCAAATAGGTTAAAAAAAAACAATTTACCCTTAGTAGGCATTAGTACCAGCTCAGCATTAAAAAGTTAGCATGAACACTGTCTTTACAATTTAACACTAATATCAAATATTTACTGAGTACTTACTCTGCACTAGGTCCTATGCTCCTTACAACCCTGAGATGGAAAGCTGCACGCAGCACCCAAAGTTACAGAGTAGAAAAGTCAAGCTATAGACCCAGGTCTGCTCACTCCAGACCCAGCGTCCAATCCAATGATCTTCACATATTTTCTCTGTTTATCTAATCCTTTTAAAACTCTTTCGTGTTTGTCCTTGTCACCATTTTATAGCTGTGGTACATGAAATTTAAAGAAGTGCCAGGATCAATCAGAGCCAAACAGGAAGACCTAATCTGAGTTGAAGGAGACCCAGGGCAGTGCCTGGTATGGAGAATATCCTGACTGGGGGCATCCTCAGTTTTTCTAAACCAGTATTTTCTGGGAAAGGAAGCAGAACATTTTAAATATACCATTACTCACTCTCTCTCACACACATTCACATCCACAAACAACATGGCAGCTTAGTAGAGGAGGTAGTGATATGGGAAATTTCTACACTTTAGCTTTCTCCTATTCTAATGACTGTCAGTATTTGTGTTGGAGGTGGAGATATACATACATATATACTTTTTTCACAGATAGGAACAAGAGGAATAACATAGACCACCTATGATTTCTGGAAACACATGGAGGAATTCTCATTTGTTATAAAAAATTTTAAAATCACTTAAGCAAATACTAAGCATATGCAATGGCATTAAGCAAGGGCTTAATGTATCATTGAAATTCTATGTGTATTCTATAGAATTCAACTCTCAGAGACAATATCGATCCAGCTATCAAGTACAGTTTTCTAACTAACGAAAGTTATCTTGCGTTATCTGGATGTTATTTTTCTCAGAAGAATTTCTCTTAGACACTCCCTGGTTACTCCTTCACTTGAAGATGTACCCCTAATTCATCACTCCCTTTCATCAGAGAATCAATATTCATTTTAAGAGAGGGAGCACACAGCAGGACAAAAACTCAGAAAACCTTCATGGTTTTTTTTAAAAAAGTGGAAATGAACTTCAAAGTAATTATTACCTATGCACCTACTTCCATGAACTATTGTTGCCATTATTAACAACTTTTGTCCACATGATATTAAACAGAATGTACTCTATAAGTCAGTTATCTTCTGCTCATGACGACAAGCAGTGAGAATTCATCCTCACTCTTCAGGAGAACAGCCATCTCAAAGCCTGAATGTGGAATGAAAGATGCAAGGTCAGCCAGGTATAAAGTCTGCAATCACAGCCACAGCTTCATGTAAACAGAAATCAGGATTCCCCAAATCCTGTGATTAGGTCAGGAAATCTCAAGCACCCGAACAAATTGATTAATACAACTATTACAGGTTCAGGAAACAAAGTGGTGGTGGGGGTGATGGCTGGAAGTGGCCCGGGCAAGACAAGCTATACTTAAACATAATTTGCCCTCTTCCTTCCGTGCCTTTGGGGAAAATTGTGAGAGAAGACATTGCCCACACCATAGCCTCTGTGTTTGGGTAGAGTTCTAGGTTATCATTTATGTATCCTTGTCACACTTTGATCTCAGTCATGCTGACAAAGGAAGTGAGTGCAGCAAGCTAGCAAACCCCCAACACACAGACATCGTGACAGACGAGACGGGGCCACACAGGCCTACAGCAGGCCTTGTGTGATCTATTAGCGGGGTGCCCAGGTGCACAGACCCAGCTCCAGGCTCACAGAGCACACCCCCACCATGAACTGATGTAGGCATCGGGTAACTTATAAAAAAGGCATGCAACATGAATGTCAGTCAGGAAATGGTTACAAATTAGAAAAAGAAAGAGGTATGGAGGGCAGAGGGGCCTCTTATGCCACAGCCATAAAAGCAACTTCCTCTTTTCCCTAATTTCAGAACCACAGAGCAGAATTCTCTCCATATGAAATTCCTCCCAAGTCACAAGCTGCACTAAACCACAGCCTGTCCCTTTCGATGTGTTCACAGTGTAGTCACATAGAAACAGATGTTCCTGTTTTGCCGTCACACCATTAAGAGAAAGTGCCAACTGACGTGGGGAGTGGTGGCCTATGACCTCTCAAGAACAATTTCCCAGCACCTCATAGTTGCTTTTGTTCTGTATGACTTCGGTATCTTAAAGATTGATAAAGCTTTCCATGATGGTGTAGCTCAATTCTAATGATTCTTATAGACACCTTTTATAGTACGCAAGCCAGGTGTAATGTTGACCTGTGAAAGCTCTCCTGTCCCTATCTATACCAGTCAACTTTCCCATTGCGGGGACATAATACTTGACACCAATCACTTAAAGGAGAGGCTCATTTGGTTCACAGTTTCTGGGGATTCAGTTCATGGTTCGCTGGTGCCAAGGCAGGAACACCACGCAGAAGGGTATGGTGGAGCACAGGTGCATAGTTCATGATGGCCAGGGAGCAGAGCAGAGGAACAGTGCCAGAAAGGAAGGTGCCGAGGACCAGATATCATACCCAAGATCACACCTCCATGACCTATATACCTAAGAGTATGCTGTACTAATCCATTTAGCAGATCTCAATCCAATCTAGTTGATAATCCACCTTCACAGTCACTCAAATTGGCTCACAGAGCACTACTACCTGAAAGCAGCTTCCTGTAGTGGTCAGAATTATTCATTCTTTATCAAAGTCATGTTTTCATATAATTACAGTGTGATGGCACTTCTCCAACCACACTGTTATCAGTCATCCATGTTTCTGTTTATCTCTCCAACCAGACAGTCACTTCTCACAGAACTAAAAACAAACGGCATCCCATCCGTAGGACCAAGCCTCTACCATGTTCTTCCGCCCAGAGAAGCAAGCACATGTGGTGTCCCCAGGTGATGCTGAGTAAAGGACTGGATATACTTCAGCCCAAATTATCAATGTTTATTATGACAGAGCACAATCTATATTTATTTCTCTTTCTGTTTCAGATTGGATACTTCCTTGAGATTTAACTAAGTCACTTCATTTACAAACCTTGTGAGAGATAGCTTAAAGACATTCTAAAGTTATGTCTGAGTATAGGTTAAATGTGTCTACAGAAGTAATAGTACTCCTGGTAGCATTCAGCCTGGAAGTCACTTTTTCTCCAAAGAGACATAATAGCCCAAAACAAGATAAGTAGAACTTTGTTTTCAGCTTAGATAAACCTCCTATACCAGAAAACAGCTTTTCAACATAAAAGCCCCAGCTATAGATTTAACTAAAGTAGAGTGGGAAATAGGAAGGTAAGAAGTTTGCAATCCGTAACGACTAAACTCTTACAAGAGGACAATGAGAAGGAGTCCTGGGAGATTCTTGGAGGCCATGAGCATGCCCACTTGATACAGAGGGTCCAAGGACTCTGGGAAGGCAAAGACATAGATGTGGTCTGATGAAAGCCTGGAGCAGGATGCCACAAGGGGCTGACAGAGACAAGAAAGAAGAGGAAACGAGCAAAAGAAAGAAAGTGCTCCAATCAGGAGAGCTCTAGTGAGCCAGTAAATGGGTCCTGCTTTAGTGAAAGTTTTAGTGAGACAGGAGAGCTTTAGTGAGACAGTAAATGGGTCCTGAGGGAAAAAGGGGAAATGCATGGGTACTTAGTAAAACACCCAGAGCACCTTGCAAATCAGCAAAAGAGAGTAAAGTGCAGATTCTAGCTATTCTTGTTGGGGAGAGCTCTGTAAAGGAAGTGAAACTGGTAAGTGAACAAATGGAATCACGTTTGCATTTGCTGGCAATGTTCAGATAGGTACTGCATTTAGTTAATGCCTATATCATGTGGTTCCCAGGTAACTTTTTTTTCTGAGTCTCAGGATCAGAACCCATGAGGATACCATGTCTATAACACATACCTCAATGTGAGCGAAGGTGGGCGGCAACAGTGGCTCTCCTCTATCCAAACAGGAATCAACAGTTTTTGGTAGGATCTTCCCCTACTCTTGCCTTTTTGTCCAAAGGAGAAGTGGGATGTGCAGAATTTGTGTCAGAAAACAAATGAAATTTCATGAAAGACTGAGTGTTCCAGAGAAGAAGTCTGCATTATTAGACAGCAGTAATACTTAGCACCATTAGTAACAATTAACACACACACAACGAATACACACACACACACATCCTTAGTGAATATACAACAAATAGGAGACGAGAAGTTGTAAGGAAGTTATTGATACCTGTAAAAATACTAAAGGCTCCAAAGTACCCACAAAATCGAGGTTAAGTTAGTATCTCTGCATCAGGTAACAGAGCCACTATGACACAGAACAATTTATCTATCTTGTTGACAGTCATCCTGAACTATTGTTTGTTAAGCCTCCCAACTTTTAGGAGAGGGAGAGGAAAAGCAGAGAGAATGGGGGAAGAGGGAGCCAGTGTCTGGCCCTTAAAATCCATCTTTTTTGACAGAGTAATCATCCTAGGAAGCAAACCTATCCATGCAGTCTCCTGCTTAACATCCTCTCCTGGTTGCCTTCCCTGCCTATAACATGAATTCTAAACTGCTATGGAACAGCAGCAGGTATTCCTCAGTTTGACCTCAACCTACCTCTCCAGTTGTATCCTCCTTTTTCTTCTATGCATTAGACTCTTTAATACTCCAAGAACACTTATATGCTCCCATGTTGATGCTGCCTCCTCATGCCGTTCTTACACTTACAATTCACTTTTTACAACTTGCAGTCCGACTCCTATTTTTTTCTTTTAAGGCCCTGCTCAAATGTTTCTTACTCATTGAGCCTTTCCTTGGTCCACTTTATCACAATACCTGTTCTTGCCCTTATGTCCAAACCACACTCTGTTAATGCCCAGTTGCCTCACCACTGGAAACTGACATACTACAGAATGGTGCACGTCCAAATTTCCAACTAAAGAATGAACATCACAGGCAGAAGTGCACTGTTTTATCGTCGTTGAGTCTGCCTCCTAGAGAAAGCTTCAGCCAAAAACTTGCATTTCTTGAACACTTGTGCTAATTTCATATTCAAATGAAATTTAGTCATCATTCCAAAACTTAATGTTTTTTCTTAGTTATTATAAAAAGCTCTATTTTTAACATAAATTTCCTATTCCTAATTCATTAATCAAGGTTACACAAAGTCTACATCATCAGACCAAATATCGAATAAAAGTGCAAGCAGTAAACTGACCACAAATGCCATATTCACAAATGGCAGCATCCATGTAACTGGTTAAATAGAACATTTTTCTCATAGAATGTCATGCAAAGACAGGCACAATTATTCTGCACTGAAAATAATTTGCTGTTCATTGTATATGATTTGTATTCTTAGCTGTATGTTCACATGAAGAAATAGTATCTCTTGTATGTCACTGCAATATGACCTCTGCAGTAACATACACGAAGTGCTGGATAATACGTGGTAATTGATGGGAAGATTGAGGAATGCACTACTTACATTTAAATTTAAGAAAATATCTTGTGACCACTCAAAACTCCAAAGCTAACAGAAACTATACATAGAAGTTTCTATAGGTTTTAAATGATTTGAAAATAGTCAAACAACCTACACTGTTTCATCAACAAAACAATTATTTCCTATTTGCTCATAACTAGACACAAGAGTAGAAGATACGAGTATTCCCTTCAAGAAGCAGAGAAAAAAATTGGAGGTTAAGGAAGGATAAAAAGGAAGAGCACAAAGAACTTTTAGGGGAGTAAAACTAGTATGATAGTACAGTGAGAGATGTGTCATTATACATTAGTCAAAATCTACAAAGTGTACAACACTAAGAGTGAGCCCTACTATAAACTGTGGGCTTTGGATAGTAACAATGTGTCAATACAGGATCATGGATTGTACCACTCTGATGGGGGTTGTTGACAATAGGGAAAAATCTCTGTCTTCCACTCAATTTTTCTGTGAACCTAAAACACTCACTAAAAGTAAAATCTTAAAAAAGGAGAAGCAACAGAGAAGTGGAAGATAGCTTTCTTGGAGGACTAAAATTAACATAAATGAAAAGCGCAGAACTGTACACCTCAGGTCATTACACTGGAAGATTTGTGTTAGAAAGTTATAGAAAATAGGGCTAGCGTTGTATGTAAAACTGAAGCAAAATCATGAATAGCTGATAACAATCCCACTTGTAAGAGCTTTTTCTAAATAATCACATATGTGCACAAAGGTATGCAGCGTGTGCAAACAATATTCAGTAATGCGTTAGTTAAATAAATTATGGAATATAAGGCAAATATGGGTCAATGATTAAAAAGAATCCTTTCATAGGTAAATGTGTGTGAACAGAAAAAAATAATTCATTAGTATATGTGTCTAATGTTTTTGGGTTTTTTTGTTTTTGGGGGGTTTTTTTTGGTGCTGGGGATCGAACTCAGGGTCTTGCGCTTGCAAGGCAAGCACTCTAACCACTGAGCTAAATCCCCAGCCTATATGTCTAATGTTTTATAAAAGATCATACACACACACAAATCCAAAACTATGGAGGTTAGCTCTGATCTCTGATTTCTTTTTCTTATCTCTATTATGTGTATTTTATGACAAACATTTACTTCTTTCATAATAAAAAACAAACACTAAAAGATTTTCTTAGTACTTCAGAGCAAGTCAGCAGTCCCTTCTCTCTGTGTCCAGAATAGGATTAAGTCTACAAAAAAGTTTTGAGATGAATAAAATGCTCTACCAAAAAGAACAGAAAAAGTTATAGCTATTATTATTTTTTAAGGAAAGTATGATGGCTAATTTTATGTCTCAAGTCGAATGGACCAGGAAGTGCTCAAACATTTGACCGAACATTATCTGGGTATGTCTGGGAGGGTGTTATTGGCTCAAATCAACATCCAAACCTGACTAGAACAGATTGCTGTCCATAAAGTGCTGGACCCTCATCCAATCAGTTGAAAACCTGAAGAGAACAAGAAGTCTGAGTACAAGATAATTCTGTTTGCAGTTCTAGTCTGAGGCTCATGCTCCAGCTCAATTCTGCCACCAGCTCCACCAGCTCGCCAACTGGAGATCACAGGACTTCTGAACCCTCCATAATCGTGTGATCCAATTCCTTATGATGAATCATATAAGTACATAATTTTACATATAAATATGTATAGTTACTTATATTAAATCCTATATATGATAAGGTAAAGTAAGGTTCCAGTAGACCAAACAGCCTTTATCATAGGTCTACTACATACAGTGTTAACTTGTGAGTGAGTCTAAGCTAGCCTAGGAGCTTTGTTATACCTTATATCATACATTTGGGAATTAGTACAGGGAATAATATATATTTATATATATTTGAGACACATATAGTTATCTCTCTCTATCTTACTGATTTGTTTCTTTGGAGAAATTTGACTAATACGGAAGGGACTCCTGGTAAAAATCACATTTAAAGATGGTTACTGTTATTGTGGTCTGCAGTTGGACTGCAGCTGGGGAAGGAGGCCAGAGGTTAAGTATCCAGGCAGAAAGATGTTGCAGAGAGTGAGCAAAAAAAGGACGCAGTTGGTCATTGCCCTTCTCCAAACCTCTGATTTCTCATCCATAATAGAAGTATGTGAGAGCATAAATCCTTCAGGACGCTTTTTTGTACTATAAATTTAAAATTCTACTATCAATGAAATGCAATATTTAGAGGCTCTTATTCAAACCATGAATACATTGGGTTGACTTTGTTTATCATATACTACACTGAAATTCCATCAGTGCTCAATAAATAATACATTAAGCAAGCTCCTTGGGGCATCTTGATTTAACTGTGAGGCCTGGAAAAGCCCTGCCTTTTGGCAAAGTCTTCACAATATCAATTACTTCATTAACTTTGCAAACATTTGGTGGAAAAATATGTATATTACTTTGAAATAAGCCTGTTTTAAATTAATTTGGTTTCTTAATCACAGAAAAAGCTAATTTACAAAATAACACATTTTATATCAGATCATTTAATTATAATAAAACATTAAATAATTTCAGCATTTGATGCAATCTGAAGATAATCTACCCAAATTAAAGTGAGGTCCCAGTAGTCCAGACTGACCTTATAATAGCTCTGCAACACATGGTGATGCCTGTGTCTGAGGAAAAAGCCATATTAAGCTCCAAACAGAAATTCTATTGTCAAAACTGAAAGACATTTGAATAGTGTACTTGAAAATTAACTTTCTAAATTTTGAGACCTATGTGATCCATAGTACATAAAATTCTAGTTTCAGAATTTTAACACATGGCTGAACCTATTTGATCAAATTAAGACAATCTCAGGCCACAGAAGATGTAGTAAAACCACAGCAAATGCCGCAACCCCCTTCATAGTTATCTTCATCCTATCATACAGTCCTCTGGGTATCTCCGAGTTAGAAGCTTAAAAGAAAATATACATGATACTTCTGTGGTTAACATATTTATTCTCTATATTCCTGTAAAAATCAAATAGAGGAAGGACAGAAGGAAGGACGGATAGATGGACGGAAGGAAGGACGGACGTAAAGACGGACGGCAGGAAGGACGGAAGGAAAGACGGACGGCAGGAAGGACGGAAGGAAAGACGGACGGCAGGGAGGAAGGAAGGAAAGAAGGGAGGGAGGAAGGAAGGAAAGAAGGGAGGGAGGAAGGAAGGAAAGAAGGGAGGGAGGGAGGAAGGAAAGAAGGGAGGAAGGAAGGGAGGGAGGGAGGAAGGAAGGGAGGAAGAAAGGGAGGGAGAGAGGGATACACTAAATTTGTTTTCAACCTGTTGTCTGATCTCTTAAAACCCAGACACACAGACCAGCTCTTCCTTTCATAAAATCCTTTTCCTTCCTTTGTCTTAAGTACTTTTAACAACTAAGCCTAGATCTAACAGCATTTAATGTCATGAAGTTTTCAGGTAAGGGCATATTTTACAACATATTATATTTCTGGTCTTGGCAGTGAGCTTGAAATTAGCCATTAAGTCAGGTTTTCTCATCTAGTTAACTCCAGGAGAAAGTACACAAGAAAGAAAGAAAGCCAGAGACTTGACCAACAGGAACTATATTCAACCAGAAGGAAAGTGCTTTCCTATTGAACTTCAATAGGAAAGAAAAAGGCTCAACATTTCTGTATCAAAGGACTTCTTCCAGCAGAGAGGCTCCATGGAAAACCTTCCAGTGACATTCACCCAGGAAAACTGAGTATGTCAAGACTCTCTTCAACCCCACCTTCTCAGTCCACGCTATCAACTAAGGTTTACGAGAGCCAAGCTATTATTTTTAAAGAGGGAGGAAAAAGAAGAATTTGTTCCCAAAATATCTAGTTCTCCACCCCCATGTCCCTCCATTTATAAAACAAGCCATCTAAATCTCTCAGGGTATTTTTTTACAGGCTTGTTTATAATGTGGTAATGATTATGCTAATACCAGCTGGGAATACATCTATGTGGACATGTTGTGTGAGTGTGTCAGAGACTTGAGGCGGGGGAGGGACATATAAGTGCATGAGGAGAACTATTCAATAAAATTACAGTACATGTGTAGTCCTCTTTCCATATTTACTAGTTTTTATAAGCTCCTACTCAAATGGGAAATAGACCATGTTTCCTTTGCAGAAGGGTAGTTATTGAATAACGAAGACCATGTGTTCTGCTATGTCTTATTTGTCTGAGGACTCTGCAGTTATTCTCTAAACCAAATTAATAACAGTATACTAAACTTATTTCCCCAGTGAAAACTTCTGGCTACTAAGGATGTCTGTACATGCACCCCACTGTCACTGGAAGCACAGGTAATCACTGCATAACCAAACTCTGCCACGGCACTCGAGTGGGGAGGATGCAATTTTCACAGTACACAAGGGAAAGCTGACACCTGTTAATTAAATGATTCTGTTTACATAAGCAGTAGAGTATTACATCACTTTGCCAATGAGGAGAAGAGAATGTGAAATTTCAGGAAAGACAGACAGCTATTTAATGTGGGACTTGTCACCACGGTCGGCTTTGGCATAATAAGACACACACGGAACATCCCTCTGCGGAGCAGATTCTCCCTCGGCTTGGGTCACAGAGTGTCTCTGTGTCTGAAGAAAATGCTATCTCTCCTTCCCTCACACTCCCTTGCTCCCTCACTGCGCAGTCAGCTTCTGACAGCTTTCCTGTGATGTGTCTGCTAAATGCCAGGACATAGTGGCAAGGGGCTGGCAGCTAGTCTCTTGGGCAGTTGGGGGGGGGCAGGATTTCCTCCCTACAGATCAAGAAAACACACACATACATGACAGCTAACCTGTGTATACAAACCACTCTCATTTTTTCATCTGCCTAGAGCCACGTAGAGAGTAAACAAAGATGACACAATTCTGGTAGCAAATTGATCTCAAAAGGCATTTCTAATTTTTTTGCTGTATTATTCCAAACCAGAGTCACTCCTCACAAAGTATGACTTTTAGTTGAGCACGGGGGTGCACACCTGTAATCCCAGCACTCTGGGAAGCTGAAGCAGGAGGGTTGCAGGTTCAAGCCCAGATTGGGCAATTTAGTGGCTCAGCGAGAAAGTCGCACAATAAAAAGGGGCTAGGCACATACTTCAGTGTGATGGCCCTAGATGCAATTCCCCAACACCACACACACACACACACACACGCGTATGACTTTTGCTGCATCAAAAGAAATGTGTTTTTGTGTACACATACCTGGAAACAAGCAGGCTTCTGTGGTCTCGGAGTAATTTTCAATAAACGTTAACAGCAATGGAGGTGCTGTGACACATCCGTATTTCAAATGCACTTTTGTTCACAACTCAATATGTAAGCTTATATCTTCACCATTAAAATACAGTCTACAAACCCCTATTAAGGAATTTTAGTTCCATTTGAACGTCACAACTAAAACATTCTACTCATCCCATAGTGTGTCCACTCTCTCCAGGTAAAAATTCCCTCTGGTGTTTTCTGATGTAAACTTTAAAAGTTCATTATAATTCACAAGCGAAAGAAATCTTCCTAACAAATCAAAAGTAGCAAGAGCTAATGGTTCAGCCCAGCGGGTAAGTCTTCGCAGGTCTCCATCTGAAAGCCTTCACACAACCTTTTATCCCGTGTGTCGCTGGTGCAGAAGGTTTTCCAAGGCAGAGTTCTTCAAACTGCAAGATGTTAAACAGATGTGCTGAACAGTCTTCCAGGTCTAAACTACAAAGAGTCTGTTTTCAGTCTGTGTGTTGTAGCTTTCATTTTTTTTTAATTCTTTTATCAAGATCTTCAGATTTGGATATTTGTTTTGTAGTTGTTTTTAAGTTATATATTTGTTTAGAAGAACCAGACTTTAAAACATGTTTCTTTTGAACTAAAGAAGGAATATTAATGTAAATTTTTCCATTTTAAAGCATATTTTCAGCAGTACAATCCAGTATCCTATAGCAGGTGCTGGAAGCCAAATCCCAGATGTTTTGATGTGTAAATAGCAAGGGAAGAATTTGAGAAATGGGTAGAGATGCAAGAAAGAGGAAGGCATAAATAAAAAACAGACTTGCTGAAACTTTAGTTCACATGGGTCTGTCACTAAGAGCCATTTCTAAACATTTTGGCTTTTGTTTTCCATTGACGGGCTTCTATACTTAACTGTTTTCTCATGTTATAAATGTCCTTTTCCAAAACATGAAATAGCCATTGTGATTGGATTAAATGTTCACCTAGCTATTTATTTCCAATGAACCAAATTCTATTCCAACATTCACGGTGTAAGTCCCATATTCAAGTTCAGGGTGCTGAGGCTCAGAATCCTACCTTACTGATGTCAGTATTTTCCCCATCTTTAACTGAGTAAGAGCTTGAGGTTTAATGGTATCAAGTCAGCATGCTAAGTGGGGTTCTCTAACACGTTAGCCTCAGTCTTTGTAGTTGAAAAGCCAGTTTTGCCCCTTTTGTTCTTACCCATTTGTGAGCTGAAGGGATTACGGAATTCATTGCTCTAACAGGGTTAAAAGGGTACTTAGAAATGTTTTCTCCTTATTTAGCTTGATGCTGGCAGGGCTCTTCCATCATTTCAATGAGAGACACATGAGCAGAAAGGCTTTTATAATACAGGCAGGCCTTTATAATATGGGCTGCTTCCTTCTCGAATATCCTTTTTGCTATCAAACTAATCAGTGGCTGGGGTAATTAAAGCCATACCTTGCAAAGGGCCGAGTTTAACTGCTTTAACCACCTCACCACCAGGCCCTTCTGCATCTACAATGACGGGAAAAGATAGTGCAGCTCTAGCTTTCAGAAGGGTTAGTGTCTGGAAAAAGGGTGTCTAGCATGATTCAGTCACACATACTTGACTTTTGGGCATGACTCTGACACTTGCATGCTGTGTGGCTGGAGTGTGTTCCTCTTGGGGACAGTTTCATTAGCTCTAAAGCTGATAATGGGGACAGTAGTGATGATGACAACTATGGGTATGATTGGAACGTTTCTATCATGTGGCCATTGTGAGGGTTAATTAGCTAACGACGCATAAAGACCTCAGCACAATGCTTGACAAGGCTAAATAACTGTTTATTATTAGGCATTGCTGTGGGGGTACCTTATGCTCCAACCAAAGCAAACTCATCTTTCTCTTCAAATGAACCCCACCCCATTGCCACTGCATTCCAAACATTTGCTAACCCTCGTCTCTGGAAGGCTTTTTCAGATATTCCACTATCTACTTCCTGAGCCAGCTCCCGATCCTTCCAGTCTTGTCCAAAATTTTACCCATCCTTGAAGATAGATCTCAAATAGCGCTTCTTCCACCAAGTACTTCCTAAACTCTTCAAGTTGTGAATGCTTAACTCCTTCAATCTACACTTGTTTTGTTCTTTCTGGTAGAGGAGGATCCATTAAACACAGGCCTTATTTAACAACACATCACAATCACTGCTTCTCAGACAGTCCCTCTGTTATATTTGTTTTCTCTTTTACTTTCAACCACCTTTCCCCTCTTTTTCACATAGGAAAACATTTCAATATTTAATTTATATCTTTTTATTAATAGGATTTCTTGCAAAATACATACTGCTTTTATCCCTTTATTTTATGCCACTGGACTCTATAATAGATCTCATTACACTGTATCACTCCATGCTGTTGTTAGAGCCCTTCCAAGTTTTTGCAGGAACTGGTAACTGTTGCCTAATAAGTACTTCTTTACCCACACTGCCCACATATGGCCTGCACTGAACTCCCAGCCACCAGAAATGACTATCTTCATACATGACCCCTTATGGACTTTTGTTTTGTTTTGTTTTGTTTTGTGGTGCCAGGGATCAAACTCAAGCCCTTGTGCTTGCAAGGCAAGCACTCTAATCACTGAGCTAAATCCCCAGCCCCTCCTTATGGACTTTTTTGAGAATTTTATTGGGATACACACGAAAGAGCAGAACTGCAGGGTCATAGGAATAAGTAAATTTCCTAAGCAATGTCAAAACTTTCTCCAGAATATTAGCACCAGTACATATTAGCATGTTGGCTCCTATGTCCTCATACCTAGCCAGCCTTCTAATTCCTGAGACTTTATTCAGTGTAGCTCTAGGGACTTATTGTTTTCATTTGTTTCTCTCTACTTACTAATGCATTTAAATTTCATCGTTCTTTTTTCCTTGAGCATTTAATGTATATAGCCTGAAAGGTGTTTCAACTAATATATTTATCTTTCCTCTTTACTTCATGCAAGATTTTAATTTCCTTTAAGGTAGGAGCTATATTTTTGTTTATTTTTGCTCTCATTGCAGCACGTATCATGGCACAGGAGGAAACATAAAATGAACACAAAAATAAATTGAAGCTATGGGAGTGTGAGAGGATGGTAATGCCAAAGAGAAAAATGAGTGCTTTAAATTCTCAAATAACAAGTTATATATGGTTCACCCTTTCCTTGCTAAAACCATTTCTCTCGGCCAGCTGAATCGGAAATGGCAACACTTTCTGTCACCAACGCCATAGTTAAGAGAATAAGGGAGGTGCTGTTATGCTGAGTTCTAATTCCAAACTCTGCTGTGACATATAATCAGTGCCCCTAGGTCAGATATGCAAGGACATTCACATCACAATTTACTTTTGGGGCCTGTTGAAAATAAGGCTGCCAACTTTACCTTGGTTACTCTCAAAGCCCTGCTCTTAAATACAAATGTTGGTTTAAATACAAACTCCCATTTGCCAAAACAAATACACCCCAGCGAGCAAAGAGACATTTATCTAGTAGCCAGTACAGGAAGCTATACTTCCCATAGTTTCCTTGCTAAAGGGAGAAGAACAACAGTCCCACAATTCGCTACACCATCGTGAACGCATGTTTAATGTCTGTCACAAAAGCTCCCAAGCCACATAACATGATAACCAAGAAAGAGGGCTCTGGATTTAGAAAAAGCTCATTAGGCTTTTGACTCTGCTACAGTATATCTACTATCTTTACAACAGTTTCTTCAGGTGAAAATGTGGACGACACTTAGCTTATAAAACTATAATACCTAACTGAAATAATAGCATAATACTTGATAAATGCTAGTTTCTTTGTCCTATCTAGTCTTCAACCTATTTCATTTTACCAAGATCACAGCAATGGATCAATCGATAAAAGTACACTGTTGATATATAAGTGGTGGAAAGCAATGTCTCTACCAATGACAAATGACTAGGAAGTTTTCATTCCAAAATTGAATTACATTTCCTACAATGGGAAAAACATACTACTTTAAATATTTGGTTCTAGTTTAAGTCCCAGCTATACCGCTTCCTTGGTGTCTAAATACAAACATTTGCCCTAACCTCCAACCAGAAAGCAAACACTGTAAATAGGGATAATATTATCTACGAGATACTATAAAAATCTCACACGATAAGTACGAAAGCACTTTACAAACTGCAAAAGAGCTTCAACCACATAAATTATCATTGAGCTAAGTAGTCTGACAGTATCTTAGTTATTGATACCATTTAATCAGGGTTGAGAACAGTAACCTATTCTGACCATGATTCAAAATGTCAGAAGCATTTTTCTAGGGATGAAATAATGCCAGCAAAGTATCTTCTACGTTTTACCTTGTCTTCGAGAGATTTTTCAACTTCTACTTAGTATTCTAGGATATCAGAAGGTTCTGCCTAACATCTGAGCCTAAAGAAGAGGGGTCACCATCTCCCCAAGTGTACAGGGACTAACAGAAGAAAAGTCTCCTTTTAGTGTTAGTGAAGAGTTTTGCTTCTCTAGAACGACTGTTTATTTTAACCTCATAAAAATGGTGATGCTTATAACTGATTTGGCTTCCTTCTTTTTGCTGGCTGCTCCAAATCTCAGAACCAGATTTGAGATCACTTCTGAATGTGCTGGACCTACACACAACATGAACTGTGCCCTCTCACCTCATTTCTAGACACATTTTTGTATCTCTACCCATATTTTTCTTGCCCACACTTTCCTATTGCTCTTTCATCACCTTAAATAAGAAAGTTTTAAAAAATAAATATAAAGCACAGTGTCAATACTGGCTAGACAGACTGGGGATTTGGTTCAGTGGTTAGAGTGCTTGGCTTGCAAGCACAAGGCCCTGAGTTCGATCCCCAGAACCACAAAAAAATACTGACTAGAGAAGAGTGAGTTTGGTGCTTCAATTATGAGGCATTTAAAAGCCAGGTATCTTCTGTGTGTCTTCCTCCTGCCTGTCGGAACAGCAATGCAACCCACTGTCTTCATCTGTGTATCCATTTTCTTATGCCAGTGAATTGGGTTCACTCTTGACTCAAGAAAATACACTTGGTGAAATATAAATGGTTGCTTCTTATCATTCCTTTGTACTGGAAGCACCAACCCTTATCACTGTTTTGGCTTTTGTTTAGAAGTCTTTCTTTAAAATCTGTCCCAGACTTACAGCTTTCATATTCCGGACTACCTAGAAAGCTAAACACATCTTGTCTACATGCAATGCTTATACAACAATGGTGTTTATTTTGTTTTACATAGCTTCAAGCTGTAAGCAGGAACTCAGAGGGCAGAATGTCCTGCTCTAACAAAAGAGTTCATGACCATAACTGTGACCTTATCTGGTAAAGAAAATGTTAGAAAGGAGGGGGAGGAATATTTTGACTGCAAAAATAAAATCAAAAGCCTTCATTTTCAATCCCCAGCTGTGAAGAAATGTTAAACTCTGTGTATTGTTTCATACCTTCGAAACAAAGATACTTATTTGGCAAGCAGTAACAATCCTAATGTTTGCATATTTCAAATGGTTCTCAAGCATAGTTTCAGAATCCGAGCATTAAAAATCATTAATGTTTTTAAAAGAGTTAAAGACATCCTACCACAGTGATGTATGCATAGCTGTTTATAGCGGCACAACTGACACTAGCTAAATCTTGGAAGCAGCCTGTATGTCCATCGATAGATGAATGGATGAAGAAGCAAAAGTGCTATTTACACACAATGGAGTACTGCCATGAAGAAAGATAAACTTGAGCCATTGGTAGGAAAATAAATGTACCTTGAGACCAAATGCTAAGTGAAATAAGACACACAAAAAGTTATTGTAATCCAGCATGGAATGGACAATGCATCTAAAAGTATACTTCGACTTAGTATAATTGTCTTATGTATTTCACATGTTTTTGGCCAGTTAGTCCGGCTGTTATTCTATACGCATGACTCTATAAAGATTTATAAGATACAGAAATGAATCTGATGTTGGCAAAAAGAGGGGTTAGAGGAGAAGTGAGGAAAATGAAGTGAGATTTGTTATGTACATGTACCAGTTCCCTACAATGAATGTACTTATTATGAACTGCAAACATGTACTAAAAAGGATTTTTTAAAGTCTTAATGTTAACAGGATATTCTATTACCTCAATTGTGGTGATTTTTTCTTATGTCAAAAATATCAATGTTAAATGATAAAAAAATAAGTCATCATTACTATCAATCATAGTACAACCAAACTGCCAAAATCACAGATTCGTGGTATGATTCACTCTATGTGTATTCATTACTTGATTCATTCTAAGAACAGCACCAATAATAAAGTTAAATTTATCACCTACAGATGAATTTCAGTTGGGTTATAAAGGAGTTAAACCAGATAAAAGAAATAATACATCTTACAGATGTCCTTGGTCATCATCCTAACCAAGTGAAAAAAGTATAGAAATTCAAGTACATGCATTCAAATAAAAAGGATTTGTAATAAATTAATTACATAAAACATAAATATTATTTTATTAATTTCCCTTAAATAGCTATTTCATTTCAAACAGTTAGTTTAAAATTAAGCACAAGCTAGTATGTTTTAACTTTAAAAAAATCTTTTTAAACCAGGCATGGTGGTGCACACCTGTAATCCCAGCACTCGGGAGGCTGAGGCAGGAGGACTGCCATGAGTCAAGACCAGCCTGGACTATACAGCGACATCTTGTGTCAAAAAACTAAATAAAATAAAATAAAATAAAATAAAATTTTAAAAGAGCTCTTTAAAAGCTCTTTAGAAATATTAGATTATCATTATTGGATACCTTCCTCAAAGTATTAAACATTAGGAAAAGTGGTTAATAATCATTTGGATTATATTAAATTCAAAATCTTTAAGATCTCCATTAACAGGGCTGGAGACTTAGCTCAGTGGTTAGAGTGCTTGCCTTGCAAGTGCAAGGCCCTGAGTTTCATCCTCAGTGCCAAAAAATAAAAATAAAAAGTAAGATCTCCATTAACAGGCACACTTGAAGGTTAAGGAGGCTCCTGCCTTGTAAGCTTCACCATGTTTTATCTACTCAGAGCTGTGTGACCACAAGAGACCTTCCTCGAATGACCACATGTGACTCAGTCTGCAGCTCCACCTCAGACTCTAATGTGTATTTGTTTTCTACTGTTTAAATCACACCAGATATCGGCGTGGTGTGTATTCAGAATTATGTTCAAGTAATTAGTTACTACTTTTAAATAAATACGAAGTTTTTAGAATTACTGAATAAAGAAAGCCTTAAAAATATCCAATTAATTCAATCCATGGGAAGAACCCATGTTAATCCTTAATTGTAAACTTGGTAGTTTTGCCCCAAATCTTAACAAAAATATGACTAGGTCACCAATGTTTGTTACTGGGATGGTAAAGCCCAACGTTCCCGTCAGATTCGATGGGCAGAACGGACAGGGCATGCGGCTTTCCTGAACCTGGGATGCGAGAAGTTGCCACATGGCTGCAGAAAAAGGGAGACTCTCCTTCTCCAGGAGAGCTGCACAGGCTTTCTGGTGTACGGTGTGAAAGTGTTGGCATTAATGGGGGCTCCTGTCTCGGAAAAGTAGAAAGACGAAGACCTGATGATATTATTGAAACCCTTTAAAGCAGCCATTCCTAAAACTAGGAGTAACTCCCACATTTTTGCAGTGGTGAGAATCAACAACTTCTTTGCCTGCTCTCTAGTCCACTTTGCATTGGATTTCAGTTACTACCAACTGAAAGAGTGGGTGATACATTGGCATTCTTTTTTCTGAAGGTTTTGTGGTTTGTTAATTCCCTATTGTCCTGTCAGATGTCACTTCGTGCATAACTTGAACCTTTTGGATTTTCTGCTCCTAATTTACTTAAAAAATTAGATAATCTTGTTTGAAACACATAAAGCTAAGCTGAGCTGGCATATAAAGGAGCCTAAACACCTCTCTTCCAAGAAAAATGTATCTACTTCGCTATTCTCTCCAAGCTGAAAGAAGTGTTCCTCCTGCTAGCTGCCACAGGAGCACCTGCTAAAAGACTGGGATTTACAGGTCTGTAAATGATAGAAGAGCCAGACCAAGTCTTTGCTCTCTGTATGCCCAGAGCCCAATATTAACGTATAGCAAGTGTTCAGAAAACACCCGCCAAATGAATGGGCCTTCACACCACACAGCTCAACACTTACTTGGCCTTCATTGGTTATCCACCTTCAGTTCAGTCATTCCAAAACTCAATTCGCAAAACCTGCTAATCACTTTGCATTCTCCTCTTGCCATTCATAAATGGTTTTGCCTCCCACTTAAGAAAATGAGTAATATATGAGCTCCTTCTAATTCCTGTCCTTTCCCTTTCAGACACCAGCAATGCTGTGCCCTTGCCAGCCAATGTAAGAGCGTAAAGTATCCCTTCCTCCTAGCTTCTTCACTTATCCCTTCTTCCCACAACTCCAGGTTCAGGATTATTTCACTTGTTACCTTCCTTCTTTCTCTAGAGAATGGAAACTTCTTCCTCCCTGTTGTTGTTATTGTCTCAGAAGTCTGCAAGTCTCGCCCAGAGTTGATCCAACAGCTCTCTATTAGCCCTTTGCCATTCTTTTTACACCCAAGCTTCTGAAAAGATCAGCCCAACAGCTTCCTCTCTCCTATGAAGTTCTGAACATTTTCTACTAGCGTTCTGCTCCTCCCCTCCTACAGTAAACTACACACACAGCACTTGCTACCACGTGTACAACTCTATTAACCTATCTCATTCAATAATGCTATATCTGGAAAACGATCTGGATACCTTTCTTACTGACTTAACTTGGTTGGCAATAATATCAAAGTAAAACTTCCTGTTATAATGTTTTACCAAAAAAAATACAAAATCAAACTATATACCTAATGGAGTTAAGGTGAAAAAATGGAGTGTTCTCTTAACTGAGACCAGGGCTGTTTCAGGACTGGGTTCTTCATACTGTGAGAAATTCATAAAAATAAGTGATATTATACACATATATACACTTTATTTATAAATTATACAAATTTTAAGACAGAGTATATTTTAAAGCATCCTAATATATATGATAACTAAGCTATTACATTTAAATGGATGTAAATTTTTTCTGCCATCAAACATTTAATCCACAGAAAACAGTCACTCATAAAACATCAAAAATACTCAGAAAATACAGAAATAAATATATTTGAAAGCACTGCACATTTGGAGTGAATCCCTTTGTGATCAGCTCTCACTAATAAATTATAAAAATATGCTAAGAAGAACACAGCTGGCAAAACTTACAGCTGAAAACATCTTTTTGAAAACATGTTTACCATTAAAATGGCATAAATAAATTTTCAACTCTGACTAAAGGTATTTTTAATTTTTACTATTATTGATGAATGTCTGCAGTACATAATGACTTCATTTCTAATGGGGAATTGTACATGCACCTAACACATTGTGATTCTCTCTTTATCCCCTTCCCCTTTCTCCCTCCCCCTCCATCTTTTGGTCCCCTTCCCTTTTGCAAAAGATCTGTCTTCCTATTTCCTATTATCTATCTTTTATTTGGCTCTTTGTTTATATTTTGGGTTTCTCATATAAAAGAAACCATGTGCTATTTAAGCTTCTGTGTCTGACTTACTTCACTTAACATTATGGTTTCAAGGTTCATCCATTTTCCTACAAATTAAATTATTGGAAATAAGAATTTAGATAAAAATATTAATCTAATTATAACTTTGTATCTACAAATATGCCTGAATTCAATATTAAATATTAGACATTATAAAGAACAAATTCTTGATAAACACTATTAATGAGGTCAATCTTCTTAGGTTTATTAAACATCATTTGTGACAACCAATAGCATTCCACAAAAGTATAAGTAGTAGAGATTAGAAACCATCTAATTTATTATTTATTTATTTAGCAGCTATAGGGAGTAAACCCAGCGCCTCGTACATTCTAGGTCAGCACTCCGATACCACTGAGCTACACCTCCAGCCTTAGAAAAACTTTATTAAGACAGGGTCTCATTATGCAGTTCAGGTTGGCCTTGAATTCACTATTGAGCCCAGGATGGCCTGGAACTCAGAGCAATCTTCCCACCTCAGCCTCCAAAGGGCTGAGATTACAGGCATGCGCCACCACACCCGGTGGGCCCCAGAATCCAGTTAAAGAGAGACTGTTAAGTATAGTATTGTCAGTCTTAAGTGAATAATGGGATCACCCGTTAAGTTTCTTCTGTGTGGGGGTGGAGGGGACTTCACTGCAACAATTCAAAATTATTTTCCTAAAAATTTAAGCCAGGCCTAAGATGGTCCCATTAACACGTACAGACATTTAGCCACAAATTTTGTTTATATATCCAGTCATCTGTGTCTTTTGGATTTAGCAGTAATAAAGTTTTCAGAGGAAAGGTCAATTAAAGAACTACAGACTGCTCCCACTACTGTCAATTATTTACATGAGCTGCGAGAGTAGTGACATTTTATTGACTGTTCATTTTTCAAAATTTCAACAAATAGGAAATTAGTAAGTGCAAGAGGCTACATAATTTTAAAAAATATTCTGGAATTATATCATAGTACACTATTAGGTGTTAGTGAAATGCTTCTAAGAGTTATTTAAACATTGAATGTGGTAGAAAATTATTCTTTTTAATCAAACAAGTGGTTGTAAAAACCAATCATTTTGGTAATATTTTTAAATACAAATTTATATTGGTTAAAAATTTTATCATATATACACTTAGAAGAATTCTGAACTTTAGAAAGGTCAACACAGAATTATAGATATTTTCTTTGCCTTAAAAATTAGAAGTAGCTCTTCACCTCAATTTCAAAACATGTTTGCAAGGAATGGGAAAAGTGTCAAAATTATTTTCAAATTGCATTAAAATCTACAAAACCTCCTTAGAAGAGGAAAAAACAAAGCAAATTATGGCTTTTTGATTTATGTATTGCTTCAGTTATCATAAAGTATGAATGTTAACATTTAATATTCTAAAATGTGTTTTGCTTACATTGGACACAATATTACCAAACAAATTTAAATTCTGAGGTCAATAATTGCAGCAAGGTGAAAGAAACTTTAGAGCCACCATTTAAAATACAGGAATATATAAAAACTAACTGAGGACAGGTAAAAATGTTATACATGACAGAAATATGCCTCTCTAATTTTAATTTTATTGATAAATACAAAATTAAATTTCAGGTATGGTTATATTATCTTTATACATGCCGGGTGTGAACATAAATGTTGTAATAATGCTCCTTGCATTTCACAGCTATTACATGACACATTACACTAGTTAGCAAAGTAGCTGCACCAGCTCATGTCCAAATCCGCATGTTTGGAAAAAATCTTAGAGGCGGAAAGGACAGTTTTTAGAGAGACTGAGTAGCCTATGACAAATTTGAGAAAGCAGAAGCTGTTAAGCAACACAATTTAACTGAAACTTTATGTGAGCTGTGAGACTAATGTGGTACTCAGTTCATTTTAACAAATTAAAATACTGCATTTGTAATTTATATAACAAACATTAATTTAGAGGTTTTAAACCTTCATTGTTGTAGAATACAACACTGATACTATTGTTTGGATAAGATAATAGAATGACTGTTACTTCATGAATATCCTTTCTTAATACTTACTATTAAACTCTTTTGTTAAATGTTAACCGGAAATATCCTCTGGGATTTCTTACTTATTTAGGATCAACATTAGAGACTCCAACGCTACAGATTAAAAGTAATCTGACTCAAACTATGAACACACACACACACACACACACACACACACACATACAAACAGGCTCAGTGTAGTGTACCATCCTTGAAATGTTTCTCAATCTTTCATAATTTACTGGATCTCTTTAAGAATGTAAATAATTCCATAGCTTTGCTCTTTTCCAAAAAGTTACATCCACACATACAATTAGCTAAAGTCTAGAATTGGACTGCTACTAGGGAGAAAGGGCTTACTAATTTTCTCTTAAAAGAATGGTAATTTTCCCCCTGGTGGTCACCCAAGGATCATAAGGCATGACTATATTTTGTTGTAAGAGTTCTAAACTAAATTCTTTTAATATTTCTGCTGTTTTAAAAATCACTCTAGGGGTTGGGGATTTAGCTCAAGTGGTAGAGCACTTGCCTAGCAAGCACAAGGGCCTGAGTTCGATCCCCAGCACTAAAAAAAAGAAAGAAAGAAAAAGAAAAGAAACGAAAAGAAAAGAAAAGAAAAGAAAAGAAAAAGAAAAAAAAATTACTCTAATCATTCACTAGTGTGAGATCCTTATTCTGGGAGAAGAAATCATGAAGTGATTTTGCCAACCTTCTCTAAAAGTCTGCATGAGGCCACCTTCCAGTCTGCCCTATCCCTCAGGCCTGTTGCCTCAGCTTTGTTTTATCTTATCTCCCTGGACTGGAGGTGACTATTCAGAAGGACTGAACAAAGACTGTCTCATATGTGAGAGAAATACATGTTCAGTTCAAACCTTAAGCACAAGGCTGTAGAGGTGGATCTTGTCTACAAGAAGAGCTATTATTACTTTTTATTAATAAGTGTTGAGTACTGTAAATATCCAAATAGAATTTCCCTTCAACATTAAGTAAATCTAATTCAATACTTTCTTGCCTTTTATGATTTACTGCATTGTTTAAAGCAAAAAGGGCCATTAAGAGACAAAAACGTCAGTAACTCCTCTGCTTGCAGCAGGGAAACAAGCGCTGAATTTCAGACCAGAAGACCCAACCCGCTACTTCTGTGTGGCTGTCAGCCAGTTGCCTGCACTCTCCAGGTGTGTTTCTTCATCTGTAAAATAGCGTAACACCACCTACCTTGCATGGTCCTTGTGAGGTTTAAACAGGATAGTTCGTGATCTGGCTTCCACCCAACTTTTCCACTTTTATATCATGCCACTTTCTCAAAGGCATCTTACAGCCTGGTCATACCAAACTCCTGAGGTTCTCTCAGGCGTCACCTTTATTCTTCCTCTCTACTTTCAATGCTTCTTTTGCTGTTTACTTGAATAATAGGTATTAATTCACTGAAACTCAAGGAACACTATGAATGAATACCTCCAAGCTGACTCACATCATCCTCCAGGCACCAAGATTATCCTGTGCAAATGTTTCTCCTAATATTTACCTGTTTATTCATCCAACTCTACGGCACTTTACATTCTTTATGTCCCTAGACTATGCCTTCCATCTTTCCCATCTCACAGGTACTCAGCACATACGTGACCCCAGAGAAAACAAACAAAAATGAATGACTAGTGAAATGAAAGCATAATATACACAAGAAAATTCAGTACGGCTGTTTGTAATATCTGAGGAATTCAATTTAGGTTAACCAGACCTGAAATTTAACCCCTTAGAGATGATGGATCCTCTGCTCATCGTGATATCCCTTTATTTTGTGTTTTAAACTTCTGAACAATAACTGTTAGTGGTCCTGAGATGTTTTATAAAGAAAATGGAAAACACCATCAAATGACTCCCACATATGGTCGGCACACACTGTTAAGAATATTTTATATTGTTTGTATTAAGTTTGCATCAAGGTCTTTCAGCTTACAAATCCTATAAAACAGGCAAACTGACATGAGAAACTTCAATATACCACAAAACTAAATTGTAAGCATGCTTTTCTCAAGTTTCAATGTGGTCACTGCATTCAATTGCTTAGCTGTGGTATGTGAAGAGTTACACACACTTCCTACTGTTGGTGAGCTTGATTCTTCATTAAAATAATTGCATCATCGAAGCCAGAAAGTACATATTATGGTTAGAATAACAGCAAAGGCACAGGAAGAAAATAACTAATTCTAAATAGTCATTTTCTTTAGCTAACAATTACAGAACCATTGCCAACTTGTTGTAAGTTACAACTAGAAATGAACAAAAAAGAGCAATGAAACAAAAACCAAAAAACCTGAAGAGGGAACCACAGCACTTATACCATCACTAAGATTCTTGAGGGAGGGAAGCACTTGACAAAAGACACCAACTGCAGAATGACCATTATGTGGGCAACAAAATGCAAGACAGAATCGAAAGGAGTGAAACTGAAGTCAAGTGAACAATTCAGTTAAAAATCTCGAGCCCCTAGGAGTCTGGCGCACGCAATTCACACTAGGGCTAAAGGTCCTTTGTTCCTGCTGCCACATGTACAGCCACTGCAAAACTAAGCCTCTCTGATACTTTTGAACACAGCGTGATGATTTTAACTAATACCTGGTGGGCATAAAATTTATATTCCACAACTCATTGACCTCACTTTTTTACCACTGATACTGCTTTCCTTACAGGCCTTCTTCTTATGGAAGAAATACAAACAAAAAATCCTTTAAACTTCACAATTAAAAGGGAAATGTCTCCTTTTTCCTTCTTCCCAAGATGGTGTTGTCTGAGTAAAGAGAAGCAGCTGGTTCCTCCACCATCTGGGATCTCACTGGCTGCTGCTGAGACGTCCTGCAGTCTGTCCAATTCGCCGGGAATCCTCTGCTGCAGGCAGTGATGTGTACTGCCTCGTTTTTTACGTTCTCGGGCTGATGCCCATTGGTGATAAGCCTGGGTCTTACCATTAAGCCTGAGAGTGAGATCTCGGCATTCAGCACCCTCCGCCCAGCTGTCCGCTCCCCTGGTCCTCTCAGAACGGGCTCAGGGGAGAGGACGTTCTGTTTTGCCTCACGATTCCCATTCCAGGCTCTGGTTTTTAAGAAAATCATGACATACACCTTCTCTTCTTTCCTATGCGAAAAAGCATGGCTTTTTGCAAGCAAATGGTGCCTGCTTCAAGACTACCATCCTATTACAAATGTCCTAAATTCTATTTGAAAGTTAAAACCAAGCAATATCACTGTTTATTTTGAGCTGGGTCTGTCCTCTCCAAGAAGAAATGGATGCCAGTGAATTAGCAAGTTAGAGCAATCAAGGAACAAGAATTTGGGATCAATGGGAGTCTAAACATATTATCTTAATATCTCTAAAATATTATCCTCCGTATGCATCTCAAGTTTAGTTTGTGATAATTTGTTTTCATAAAGTTACATTTTACTTAAGCCATTATTAAGGGTTTTATTAAGATCAACAGATTACCTTATTTGGTACTTTTCTTTGACTTAGAGAAAACAGAACAGAAATATAGATCATAGAGCCTGACTCACTTTACAAAAGAATCTATAATCTACTGCACTACCACAGGATTTTCTATTCTTAATGTAGGGAGAAATTACAGGAACAAATTATGGCTTCTAGTACATATGTCTACCTTTAAGCACATGACCAAAATACCACATATTCAATTTTCAAAAAGATAACAATGTGAATTCATAATATTTAAGCCATTTCAAGTTAGAACCACTCCCAAACAATATCCTAAATAGTGACATACACTGAGGTTGTCCTCATCTTCCCTCCCTGCAGGGGATGGAGGGGGATACAAATCAAACTGGAAAGTTTAGTCAAGGAAATAATACGGCCAACACTCACTGAGCACCTGTCACATGTCAGGAACTGTTCTAAGGGCATTATCACATTTCATCTTCATTTCATCTTGTAAAGTAAATATACTCATTATTTTCACTGTACGAATTAGGAAACGGAAGTACTGGAAGGTTAAATAGTTTCTTCAAGCTCACTCCATGAATGAACAGTACCTAGAATTGGAATCTTAACCCAAGCAAACCCTCCCTGTAGTCCTACATCTATCCACCATACCGTACTGCCTCACACATAAAGGGAATGTAAACACACTGAGTTTAATATGTAAAAAGAAAAGAACGAGGCACAAAAGACTCTGCCATCTTTCTAAGGACAAAAGAAGGGACTGAGATTCCATATTTAGAGTTGGCATGCATAGTAATCCCATAGCCATATGTTTCTAATGACCCGATCATTGGGTCTTTCATTTCTGATCATTTGACATTTTAAAGCATGAATCATCTAATGAAAAAATTACAAGGCTTTCTTTTGAACACATTGTTTATTTGTCACCAAGAAATCTCAGATACACTTTAAACAAATTCCCTCTATAAAGGAAAGACTACATACCCTGATGAATGGCATAATCCAAAAATAGAAATTATTTAAAACAGCTCTAACACCTTTTCTAAATTTCCTACATTGTGAACTGACAGCAATGTCTCCTTTTCAACACTGCCTTCTAGTCAATGCAAAAAGAAATAAACCATCCCCACATGCTCATATTTGGTGTTTACTTTTCCATCAGTCATCCAAAATGGGACACAAGAAAAAGGATGTGTCTGTCTCTGTTAGAAAGAGAAGAAAAGTGAGGGAAAGAAAATCTAATGCAACAAGAGAGTTGCCAGATTTGGAACTGATTGAAAGAGTTGTATGTCACCAAACATTTTTCAAAGACCTATCAATCTGCAGCTCTTTTTATAAACCAACCTGTAATGAGTGGTGTTTCCACACATTTTCTTCACATAGTTGCTTCTGAGTTTGGCAGTGCCTTTGATTTGAAAAAGAATTTCAAACTTTAGATGATCACACAGAACCTTTTTGGCATCATGGAAAAGAATATTTAGATCATAAAGACTTAAAGGAATGTAAGCTAGAGTCCCCCGTAGTTTAAACTTTCACTACAGAAATGCCGAAAGCCACATTGCTATGCTTTCAGCAAGTATGTTTATAAGTGATGCAATTTGTAACTCTAATTAAATAAGGATTGAAAAAGATGTAAGAAAAAGATAGATAAAAATTAATATTAGAAAATATAAATTCTACAGTAGATCAAATACTAAGACCCAAATGGCACCATAATGTTCCTATTCACATCTTTGGCACCAAGAGAAAATTACCTTGGAAAAACCAACAAATCCTTAAAATAGCAGAAAAGTGCCAGCACTAACAGTGGTATACTTAGCACTCCCTGGGAAAATTCAAAGAAAGTAGAGTAATGAAATTTGTCACCTGCTGACTGGTTTCTGCTGCTTCACAAGATAAAAAGCACAGCCGACTTAGGTTCAGAATGTACAGCCAGAGGGAACAGAATTCCTAACTGCAGAGTAACTGACTCCATTATAAACACAAATCTCAGCCCCTCCACCCTCCCAAAACACTGGTTTGATCCCCAGCCGACAGCATCAACATCTGCTGGTAATTGATTAGAGATAAACATTTTCTGACCCCACCCAAGACTACCTGAATCCCTCTGGGGAGGAAGCCCAGGAATGTGTTCTAATAAACCCTAAAGGTGATCTTAATGCACTAAAGTTTGAGATGCACTGCCCTAAAGTCATAACATGATCGGTAAAATGAAGAGAAGTCCAGCAGCCTAAGAATCCTCATCGTGACAGCACTTCCCAGTTATCCAGGGCTTACTATGAGAAAGCACACTTCACGGCGTATTACTTAGATTGGACAATTTCATCCTTGTAGCAAGCCAGCAGGTACTATGTCCATGCCACTCTTTAGCTAGGCAGGATATAGTGAAAATTATTTACAAGGAAAAGGAGTAAAACAGTGACTTCCCTAAATGTATATCCAGCAAGAGCAACTGAGGGGAAAAAACCCTAGGAGGTCCTCAAAAGCAACTTTTACCGATAAAATTATTATTAAATTCTAAAGTTTCTCTTGAAAGGCAGGCCAGGGTCGAGTTTTTCTTGAATATACTTCTTGCATGGGTTCCATTCTGACAACCCTCAGTATGGTTCAGAGTGGGAGATTCACTGAGTCCAGCCAACCGGAATTACTGAATGAAGAGCTTTGAGGACAAGATGGCAGATACTGCTAACAGACTGTCCCCAAGTTTGAGCAGCACACAGCTCAAACACCGTCTCCTCCAGCTTTGCTCCCTTATGTAACTAGAGGATGTTCTTAGCATTAGTGGACACAAAGTAGGAAAAAAAAATCAAGATATACAACATGATTGTGACTAAATGTTTACATGACACATAAACCAGGAAATAAATAGCACTTCTTTTTTATCCTTTTAATTGGTTCTGTAATTCTATTATTTATTTTCCAAAAAGTCAGGTTTGAAATCTTTGTATTTCTTGAGTGGTCCTCTTTCTTCACTCTATTATCCAAAAGTCATCAAATCCTAACATCATTCTTTTGTTCAAACTCTTCTCTATGTACTTCCTTTCTATTCCAACTTCTCTCTCTCTCTCTCTCACACACACACATACACACACACACACACACACACACACACACACACGCATGCCCTCTTTATTTTATTCAAGATTACAGCAACAGTCGCCTCATTTCAATTATATTTACCATGAACACCAATGACAAAGCTACTCTCACCATGATACATCCTTGCTCAAAACCCATCAATATTTCATAATCAACAGGGCCCTAACTCCTTAGACACAAATGTAAACATCTTCACAACTTGGCTTCAACTATATCCCAAATTCACTCCTTAGGCAAGTTCTGAACTCCAATCATAGTTCTATATATACTGTCCCCAAAATATGTCATGAGTATTACAGTAAGTGTTCATCCCTCTCCATAGCTTTGGACAAACAATTGGTGCAAAAAATGCCAAAGTGAGAAAAGGCAGTGAAGCAGAGAATAAGGCCTCCTTATTATCCAGGATTTTATTACAGACCAATACTTCATTATTCTGCTATAATGAATTCACAATTGTTAGAAGAAAATAAAGAGTGTTTAAAAGATTAATAAAAATATTTGCTTATCCTATATGACAGCATTTGAATTAAGCATGAAGCTACTCCTATTCCTGATTCCAAGGACAAGCACATATATAAAGGAAAAAGGCCTCTGTTCTAGAGCTCCAAATTTTGGGGTGAAACAGAAACCTCCCTCCACTTTCCAATATACACAAGAGCCAGAATTCCTGAGACTTGATCAGTAGAGTCTTTCAAACACAACTATTTAAAAATTACCAAGATTCACCAATGTTTAAAGAAAACCAACAGATTGTGTAATAAAAATGCCATAAGCAACCACAGGAGAACTATGGATGACAACAATTAATCGTCTGTTTGACAGCCAATAGAAAGCATAGTGAATGTTCCCAACACAAAAGACAAATGTTTGAGGAACGGATATGCCAATTAACCTAGTCTGATCATTACACGCTGTATTGAAATGCGACACTGTACCCCATAAACTTGCAAAATTCCATGTCAATTAAAAATGAATGTATATTTTTTAAACACATGAAAAGTGGAATTCCTAAGCATTCAGAATTTTCAAAGGAAACAAATTTTAAATTAATAATTATTATACTCAGTAAGACTGATGAAGGATTGTGTTCCTTTAAAAACACTCTTCAGGGGAAAAAAAAAGAATTAGAAGGAAAGAAAAGGAAGACATGAAAGAATAGGAAAGAGGAAGGAAAGGAATAATCAGCATTTTTGGAAGTGAAACACATTGTGCTTAAAAAACAATAGATGAAACTATGAAAATGAATATGGACAAAGATTCAATGAATGATTTGGAAGATCTATGAAATCTCTTAGAACAAAAAGTAGGTCCTAGCAAGTCCAATATGGTAAGAAAAATAATCAGGCATAAATTACATTAAAAATAAAACAAAATTGGCACTCCCTGTCAGTAATCTCACATACAGTGAAACGTTTGGAAAATTATTAATATAAACATGCATTTACAAAGCCATCTGGAAATTATATAAACATATAAAATTAGCAGAAGTTATCCTACATGCTAGTAATCACATATTAGAAGATGAAAGTAATGAAAATACCATTCAGCATTCACATAATACTCATCACAAAGAATAAAGCGAAAGTAAATGTGTAAAACATATTTTAAAACGGTCAACCTTACTAAACACATAAAAGAACACTTAAAATCTACTCAGGCTCCTCTAAGATATTTGCTAAGATGCTTCAAAGTTTGAATTTTCATGTTCCTTTCTGCATCAAAAAATTTTAGTAAGAATCCTGCTAAGTAGCTTAGCCATCCTCCATATATGATCACTCGCAGTATCTAATCAGGCTCCTCATCCTCCACCAACCCCCAGGTGCAGTCTGATCACCAAGCTGTGTTCAGCAGGAATCCTGTTGGACTCATTTAGTCAGAATCTCTTCTCATCCCCGATGCTTTCTTTTGGAATTTTCTGTCCACTCACCATCACACTGCTCCTGGGCCGTAATTTCACAATCCTCCTTGCATTCAGAATTGGGCTCATCTCTGTCTCCAACTCTAAGACCCCACTGCAGTGGCCCTTCTATTGTTTAAAATTTTGTTTTTAAAGATCTCAATCTTTGTTAGCAGGACATAATTTGTACCTTCTTTAATTCTACTGACACCATTATAAAATTATTTATTATTACAATAAGAATCAAAAAAGACCCATACTTGTTGTATTTCATTATGAACTTCACTGAACTTTATGGCAGACATTAGTTATATCATTGGAATTTATGTGCAAAACTATATTTTTGTAACAGGCTTTAAATCCTGAAATTTCTAGAAAGCAAAAAAAAAAAAAAAAGTTTGTGTGAGTAGGAATTTCTTAAACGAAATTTAATAAACCAGTATGGGAATTTACTGATCCTAGCTAGCATTGTCCACCTTCAACAATAATATGAACCTCTTCATAAGAGAAACAGAAAGAAGGTCCATGAGTTGTAAGTATGTAAATGCAAAAGCATTCTGTACCTTGTAATCTAGGGGTGTAGCAACAGGGGTCCCCCATAGGTAGGGAAGAGATAGGACAAAGGCCTCATTTGACTCAGAAAGGCAGATAGCTATAATCAAATAGAAACAGAAAGGCAGCCAGATTCCAAAGGTCAGAGAGACAAAGGTAAAGAGCCTGCTTCCGGGAAGGTCCCCAGGTAATCTGATTAACATACAGAAAACAAACTCCTCCTTTTGATTCTTACATCTGCATTACCTGGCCCTAGCCACTCACCCATAATTTCAAAGAAAAGTCACATAGCTATGAGAAATTGAGGCAAAGATAACTGATAAGCCCAGGAGCCAATGGAATCCCAAAGGCCAACAATAGGGAACAAACCCAGTAAAAGGGACTGTAATGAAGGGTAAGAGTACTTCACTTTCGAATGCTCCCTACACGTTGAGTACCTCTCTATCTTCTCTCTCTTCCCCCTTTTCACCACCTTTAAATAAATTGTCTTCTCTTAGTTTAAACTCAGTTTCTTTAATTCTTTACCATAGCTGGGTTTACTGTTAGGCTGGCCTGTTTCCCACTCTTTCCCAGCGAGACCTTTCCCTCTCTCCTTCTTCCCCATTACTTGTCGCCATACCCTCCCCTCGCCCCACGGGTCACAAGACCACATAACCTAAGGCCAGTTTCCCTTTCCCTTCTCCCCCCACCCAGTTCCCGCGCGTGGGAAAACATGGTATATAAGGCCCCAGATCCAGCCATAAGGGGCTATTTCTCAACCTACAAGGGTGATCTGCCTGATTCCCCCCTGAAAATAAATCTCTCCGCCTCGCCAGCTGTTATCAGCCCCAGTGATTTGTCTGAGCGCTGAACGGAAAACCTAACATTTATGATTTCTGGGAGGTATATTTTCTGGCAGGACAGCAGCTCACAGTCCACCTCCAGACATAACAATACTAAAATGACAAAACCACTCCAAAGTGATCTGCATATTCACTATAATTCCTATGAAAATACCACTGGTTTCTTAGTATGAATTGCCTAGCTACTTCTAAAATTCAGGAGGAAATGTAAAGACTTCAGAAAAATCAAAACAATCTTGAAAGGGAAGAACAAAATTGAGATACCCATACTTCATTTCAAAACTTACAAAGATAGGCATACAAATTAATGAAACAAAATGTTACGTCTGGAGGTGGACTTTGAGCTGTTGCCCTGTTAAAAAATATACTTCCACGGTGATCGTAAACCCAGCTATAGTGAAGAATTTAATAAACCGAGTTTAAATTAAGAGAAGACAATTTATTTAGAAGTCAATTTATTTAAAAGTAGTGAAAAGGGGGAAGGGAGATGATAGATAGCTACTTGAAGAGTAGAGAGCATTCGAAAGCAAAATATTCTTTGTCCTTCCTTGTAGCCCCTTTTAATTGAGGTTCTTTCCTTGGGTCAGCCCTTGGAATATGATTGGCTCTTGGGCTTGTCTGTCACCTCTGTCTGGACTTCCCTCAACCCTGTGACCTTTGTGTTTTGGCAGAGGGCAAAATTATGGGTGGGTGGCTTAGGACCAGGTTATATAGATGTAAGAATCAAAAGGGAGAGTTTGTTTTCTTTATGTTAATCAGATTACCTAGGCCCTTCCCGGAACCAGTCTCTTGCCTTTGTCTTTTTAGTCTTTTTAAAGTGTTGGAATCTAGCTGCCTTTAGTTTTTAACTATTTGATTATAGCTATCTGGCTTTTAGAGTCTGGTTATGGAGGTTAAAATTGTCTATTAATTTTTAATAACATCTAACAAGGCCTTTACCGTATCTGTTCCCTACCTATGGGGACCCCTGTCCCTACAAAAATAAACCCTCACATTTACATTCATAATGAATTGTCTTTGTAACAATTGCTGCTGTGCCAGCCAGGTATCAAATGCACAAAACAATTAGACTCCACATCTCACCATACATCAAAAATCGCTCAAAAACAAAACAGACGGTTTAAACATAAAAGGTAAAACTATAAAGTCGATACAATAAAACAAACTTGTAAATTGTCATTGTCCTTGGATTAGGCAGTGAGTTCTTGGATAGGACACTCGAAGCACAAGAAACAAAAGGAATGGATAATAAATGGGACATCATCAAAGTTAGTAATTTTTGTGCTTCAAGGGATAGTGTTAAGAAATTTAAAAACTCACAAAATGGAAGATATCTGAAAGTCATGTATTTGATTAGGACCTTATATCCAAAAGATCATAAAATAAACTAATAAACCAATTTCCAAGAGGGCAAAGATTTGAACACACACTATCCAAAGTAGACATACAGAGGACCACTAATGCGGACAGATTTCCAACACAATTGTCAGTAGTGAAATGCGAATCAAAACTACAATGAAACACCACTTCATAACTACTAGAATGGCTGTACTTTCAAAATGAAAGAAGAAATGAAAAGAGGGAAAAGGGAGGGAGAGAAGAAGAAAAGACAGGAAGTGCTAGCAAGGAAGCAGAGAGATTGGGACTCTTCCACTTGGTGGGGGGTGGTAAAAAGGTACAGCCACTCAGGAAAACAGCTGGGCCACTCAAAATGTTGAAAGACACTTATCAGCTATTTCACTCCTATTTATCAAAGAAATTTGCAAGCATATGCCCACGCAAAAGCCTGTATGTGAACTTACATAAATGTCCTATTCACGATAACCCAAATATGGATACAAATCAAATGCACATCAGTTAATACATAAATAAATAAAATGAGATATGTGCATACAATGGAGTACGATTCAGTCATAGAAAGAAATAAAGTACCTATTGTATATTCTACAACATAGAAGAATCTTTAAAACGTTATTCTCTGTGAAAGAAGGCTCTCACAAAAGGACACATTTTGAATGATTTTACGTACATGAAATGGCCAGGATAGGCAAATTCATAGAAAGAGAAAATATGTTAGTGATTACCAAGAACTACAGGGAGAGAATAATGTGGAATGACTGCTAATGGGTTTTAGTTATAATAAAAACATAAAATTAAGTGGAAGCAATAGTTGTGCAAGTCTGGTAACATATATTTCAAAAGGTAATTTTACGGAATGTAGATAATATCTCAATAAAGCCATTATTAAAAGTCACATAATATGATTGAATGTATATAAAATTCCTGAAATGACAAAATAATACATACAGGAAACAAACCATTGCCATTGGTTAGGAATGAAGGGCAGTGTGGCTGTGAGAATAACAGGTAGCACGAAGATCTTCCTGGTTAATGGAATAGTTCTGTATCTTGATTATGCAATGGTTACAGAAATTAACACATATAATAAAATGATATAGAACTATAATAACTATACGGCACCAATGTCAGATTCTGGGTTTTTCTATTACCTTTCAATTTTGTTAGGTGTAATCACTGAAGGAAACCAAGTGAAGAGCCCATAGGACTTCTCTATGAATGTAATTATTGCAGGTGAAAGTATAAAAAACATTATTCGAAATAAATTTCCAATCTCACCTTATAGCAATGCCTTATGTATTCATTTGGCTCCCCATGAGTTCTTTAATACCTGAAAGATACGCCCTTGGCAAATACATATAATACATCCCACAATTTGAGGGAATATATTTATCTCCCCTTACAAAGAAATAATTTGACATGCCTGTTTATTAGTTTCATATTTGCTTTGAAAGAGTAAACCAAATATTGTGACTCTTTCTCCTGGGTTCTTATCATACTGTTTTGTGAATCTGTAATATTTGAGAATGACTAAACTCTAATTCTTCAGGTCTCAGACAACAAACTGAGCCGCGGCAGCTCCATATCAGTGCTGTTAAGTTTCGCCTAAAGGAAACATCGGTCTTTATTTAGGGCACCTTCTTTTCCACATACAAGTTTCTGGGACTCAAAAAATGTAAACATAGTACTTCTACTAAAGTTTGCATAAATAGGCTTCTTTGAGCTTACATATCACAAACTGCCACTTTCTTGTAAGAATCCTCTAACTTGACTAACTGGTTACAGTTCATAAACTTTTGGAGGATGCAGGTCACTTTGTAAAAGCCAGAGGTCCTTGAGTACCTGGTCCAAAAAGAGTCCAAAATAAAGAACAGCATCCTGCCTTGTCTGTGTCTGTGAACATCGATTTCTCCACTCGATTAGGTCCTAGCTTCCTCCAATTTTAGTGATAATTTGAGAATAATGATGCTTCCTATCATTAGGAACAGAGTCTTATCTTGAGGTAAGCACTTTAAAACAGATTTTATAATCTGAGATGGCCAAGGATTTAGAGCAGGTGATATAGTCCAATTGTGTTCAGTAAACACTGTTCCCCACACATTGCCGCTGAAATGGCTGATTTCCTATTACATAGAAGGTTACTATACTTCTTTGGAGTGCTAATTCACTGGTTATCCATAAACTTGACCATCACCAGAATTTGAGTGATTAGAGGCTCAGGCCCGGAGTTTTGGCCAACAGGACATAAAACAAAATATTAATGAACAGTTATATTGGGCAAGTTCCCAAGAAATCTCATAGTGAATATTCTCCATTGGCTGCACTAGTTGGCTTAGATCTGAAGACTATTCTCTCCTGAACCTCCACCAGGGCTGGTATGTTCTGCACACATCAGATGCTGGTGTACATGGGCATATCTGCATCCTGTATCATCTTGGGCTTTGTCGACCAGAAAGATGTTTGCAGTTGAACTATGTTTACATTTGTGGTATTCAGGATCACCAGAATAAATTGAGGCTAAAAAGAGTACACCTGCTCAATTCCAAGAGCTGGCACCATGCTCTATTGTGCTGTACTTTGGATATAGATCTACCTCATCAGCATGGCACACAAGTATCCCATAAACAATTCCATGAATTCCACGATTCTTGGATTATTAATTTTCTCCTCTTGCCAATTTTACACTCTAGGCTTTGAACACACACACTACCTGAGTACTAGTATTTCTCCAAGAAGTTTCACATGTACTTCTTCTGTTTCTACCTGCAAAACTTCCTTTTACCATTCCATTTTCAAGAAAAAAAAACCCAGTCATCTTCAAAAACTAATAAAAAGTTGCCATGATTTTAAATTCTTTATATGTATTATCTCATTGAAATGGTAAAAAATGAGTTATACATTATTCCTCATTTTACAAAGGAGAAAAATGAGGAATAGGAACAGTGAGTAGTGCTCAAGGTCTTTCACTAAGTGATGGAGCCCAAACAAAAGCCAGGTCTGTCCAACTCTAAAGACCATGTTCACATCACAGTGCTTCCCTCCATCCAAAGTATTCTTCAGTCTTACAGTGGACTCCCTGGAGAATGCTCTAAAAATCTAGATAGCCCTAACCCCAGCCTTGGCCTGACGTTTCAGCATCCCTGTATACGGAGCTCTGGAATCTGTGTTTTTGGGTGTTTCCCAGGTAACTCTAACATACACCTTACTTGAGAACCACTGTCTCACAAAAGAGAAGGGGTTGGGACTATTACTGGTACTTCAGCATATCACTAGAAACTGGACAGTGTCTGAAACCATATTTGGTGATGTACCACTTTTTTAAAAAGTTAAATGAGACATATCTAGTTTGCAAAACTGAGAATCTGTAGAGATGTACTTCTAGGAGTAACTGCATTCTGCTACCATTTTAATTACATTTTGTAACTTAACAAAATCTGTTTTGTAAAGGAAAATGAATTTAAATCATCTTTCATTTAAATTTTGGCCAAGGGATTAACTACAATTGTGTGGAGAATATCTGAACATTTGATTGAATGTGCAGCTGTCTCAGTGGTCCTTATGCATCAGAAATAAAATCTCAACTATGATGCATAAATAGTAATAATGGTTCAGGATTTATACTACTCAATGTCTCATGTCTCTGGAATATCAAAACGTTTTTGTAATAAACAAAATTCACATGAAAGAAAAACAAAATCTATAATATAGATACATCCTTTTTGCCACTTCAAACCTTAGTTTTTTTAAATTCAACATTTTTTGTCTTTGCATTTATGTAATGTGAGATATTTAAAGTGAAATTTGTTTGGTGTTATCTTTTATTTTGAAATAAGTTTTGAGTTACAGAAAAGTGGCAAAGTACAGTTCTCATGTACCTCCCATCCAGCTTCTATTAACAACTTACCTCACCATAAAAAGATCAAAACTAAAAAATTAAAATTGATAATATAACTATTAAGAATCTACCTACCTTACCTGAAATTTAGCAGGCATGCCATTAATACTCTTTTCTCTAGGTCAAGATGCAATGTAGGATTCACAGTGGTATTCTCCCTGAACAGATTACATAAGGAATCTCCCTGGGGTAGTGGCCTCCAGCACGCGCGCACGCGCGCACACACACGCACGCACACACACACACACACACACACACACACACACACACACACACAAATTATAAAGGATAAAAATCTAACCTGTTAAAAACAACTTTAGACCAATAAATGGCTTATGTCAAACAAGGAGTGGACCACTAGTTAAAACAGTAAAATAATTTGAAACAATCAGAGTTGGGGCATCGGGGGCTATCCAATGCCAGAAAAACAGAATTCACAGTTTTCACAGGGCAAGTCACTATTGTTTGACCTAGAAAAGCACAAACAAAACAACCTCTGGGACATGAGGGGAAGAGGAACTCTAAAATCTCCAGTTATGTCCCAAGGACTATAAGTCATATAAAGCAACAGGAAAATGTGGCAAATATAGAGAAAGAAGAAAAATTGGCAATAACAAAATGCCTTAAAGAGGTACAGATGGTGGACAGAGGAAAAAAAAAATCTTCAAAGCATCTACCAGAAATGTGTTCAAAGAACAAAAAGAAATCACAGTAAAGAATTAAAGGAAGGTATGAGGACAATGTCTCATCAAGGACATAATATCAAGAGGTAGATAAGACTCAAATTATTAAATGGAACCAAATGGAAATTCTAGAGTCAAAAAGTACAATAACTGAAATGAAAAATTCACTACATGACCTCAGTCACCAATATGAACTAGCAGAAGAATCAGCAAACTTGAAAATAGATCAATAGAGATTATGTAACTACAGAATACAAAGAAAAAAAGGATGAAGAAAAATGCATAGACCCTTAGAAGAAAATATCCACGTACACATAATACAAGGGGATAAGAAAACATTAAATAAATCAGACACAATGGCTAGAAACTTTTCAAATTTCATGAAAACCATTAGTTAATACATCCAAAAAGCTCAATGAACTCAAAGCAGAATAAAAATTAGAAGAACCACAAACACCTAGACATATACTCAAAATGTTGAAAGACAAGAAATCTTAAAAGGAACAAAAGAAAATGACATATCATATATAGGAAGTGTTGTAAAAGATTAACATATAACTTTTTATTAAACACAGTGGAAGTCAGAAGTCAGTGGAGCAACATATCAAACATGCTGAAAAAAATTGCCAAGTAAAAATCCTATATTAAACAAAAATATCTTTCAAAAAGGTAGAAAAACTAAATACAATCTCAGACAAACAAAAACTGAGAAAACTCATTGCTGACAGACTTATATTACATTGAATATCAAAGATAGTTCTTTAGGCTAAAATTTAAATAAAATCATATAGTGTTTTGAATCAATATGAACAAAAACAAAGAGCACCAGTAAAAGTAATCATGTATGTAATTACACAAAACAGTATAATTTCTTATTTCTTCTCCTTTCTCTTGATTGATTATAAAGCAACTGCAATAAACAATATGTATAGAAGTACACTGATGGACCTACAGCACACAGAAAGGTGATATATTTGATATTAGTTGCACAAGCATTGTAAGAACAAAAAAAGCTATACCAGAATAAGGAAAGAAAAGCAAACAGTAATTTGCATTCAAAGGAAGAAATTAAAAGAATAAGATAAGATACATAAAAAGAACAGTAGAGTAAATTCAATAAATTTAGACTTGTTCTCATTTCTTTAGTCAGTTTCTATAAAATTATTATATAACATAACACAAAATAATTATGATCATGCATTGTTGAATTCATATACATAAATTATATTAATGCAAATATATGAGATTATATATAAATACATACACACATGTATACGAAAAAAGCTCTGTAAAAGTTTTCATACTCCATTGACGCTAAATCAGTATAAAACTGAAGTCCATTTTGGTAAGGTGAAGTATTTATTATAAAGTTCTGCAGATGTAGCTCAGTGGCAGAGCCCTAGTTCAGCAGGTCCAAGATCCTAGGTTTGATCCCCATCATCTACACACACACTCACTCACACACACACACACACACACACACACACGCACACGCACACGCACGCATGCACACGATGTATAGTTTAAGCCCTAGGAAAGCCAATAAGAAACTAAATCAAAGATATCATTTAAAATCTATTAAAGGAATTAAAACATTACATAAGAAAATATCAACATAATACAAAAGGTGACAATAAATTGGGAAGAAGGCAATTTTGAAAACATGATATACACAGAAAACCAAAAAAGCATACCATAATATAACAGAGCCCAAATTATACGAAGCAAAAAGTGAGCGAAAGGAGAGAGAAAAGATTCAACAACAAAAGTTGGAGACTTCAACACTGTCTTAGTTAAGTTTCTCACTGTTGAGCCAATATACCTGACATCAAAAGTTAAAGGATGAAAGGTTTATTTAGCTCACAGTATGTAGAGATTTTAGTTCCTAATAGGCTGTCTCCAAGGCAAGGCAGCATGGCAGACGGTCACTGAAGAGGAGAAATCACTCACAGCAGGCAGAAAGTAACAAGGCAAGCAAGAGACCTTTTTTCTGCCCCTTTTTTATACTCTGTGCAGGCCAACTGGATCAGGGCAGTGCCAACCCAATTAGTGGACTGACTTAGTACTCACACACTCTTCATCCCAGCATCACACACTCTAGATTCAGGTACCTCTGAAAAAGCTCCACTATGATCACATGAGGCTTTAGGGGGACATCAAGACACAAACCCTAACACCCAACTTCCAGTAATGGATGTAACAACCAGGAAGAAAATCCACAAGGAAATACAAGAGTTGAGCAATGGTGTAAATGTATAAAGAGAAATCTGACAGACATATCTAGAACACTCCAACAGAATACACACATCAAACATTGTGCAGAACAGATTATATACTAACATGTAACACAACCTTCGATAAATCTGAAGGAGCTGAAATCACACAAAGTTTTTTCAAACACAATGGGTGAAATTAAAAATTAACATTAGAAAGTTTGGGATACACACAAGAATTGCAATTTAAGAAGACATTCCTAAAAATTTAAGGGTTCCAAAATAAACACATTACTAGACAGTTAATTAGAGCAAGAGTGCTAAGAAAATTCAATGGGAAGAGTGGTTTCTTCAACAAATAGTAGTGGGACAACTGAATATCCACATGCAAAATAACGAAACTGGTCCCTCAGCTTTGCACTACTTTTGCTTGCATACATGCATACACACACGCACACACAGACACACACACACACACACACACACCCCACATAAATTCAAAATAAATCATAGGCCTAAATGTCAAGCTAAAAATTTAAAAATTCTCAGAAGGAAACAAAGGTATAAATATATTCCTGTTCTTAGATGAGGTAATAGTTTCTTTTTTTTTTTTTTTTTTTTTTTTTTTTTTGGTGCTGGGGAATCGAACTCAGGGCGTTGCACTTGCAAGGCAAGCACTCTAACCACCGAGCTAAATCCCCAGCCCCGTAATAGTTTCTTAGTATAACACCCAAAGCACAAGAGATAAAGTAAGTCAGAACAAATAAAGATTAAAACTTTTGTGCTACAAACTATATCATATGAAAGTAAAAAGAAAACCAAGAGGAAGGAAAAGTATTTGCAAACCAAGATAAATGCATAAGGAACTTTTATCCAGAACATCTATGAATTCAAATCCCAATTAAAAAATACAATCTAACTTAATTAAAATGATCAAAATGTTTGTTCTTTTTCCAAATATATAAATGATCAATGAGCATATGCCTTCTTTATTAGACAAAAAATATAAATCAAAATCACTTCACATGCACTGGAGATACCACTTCACATCTATGAAGAGGACTACAAAAAAAAAAAGGACAAAAATATAAACAATTTTATAAATACTGAAGAAAGAGAAAAGGACAGGAAAGGAAAGGAAACAGAGAAGGGCAGAAACAGAGAGGAGAGGAGAGTCATAGAAGGGAGGAGAAAAAGGGAAGGGAGGAGAAGGGAAAAGACAGTTCATTCACTGATCTACAACAGTTCAGGATCCATTTCTTTCTTTTTTTTTGTGCCAGGAATTGAACTCAGGCCCTTGTGCTTGTGAGCTAAATCCCCAGCCAGGGTCCATTTCTAACTGCTGAATTCTCACAAAATATAGGAGCACTTTTCAAAGTCCTTTTAATCCATGAATGTATCATTTTGTATCCACTGGTGTTTTAATTTTGGAAATGTTGTAAATATATTCTGCCAGTTCTATTGAGTTATAATTAACAAATCAAAATGTATAAAGTATAAAAAATCACACATTACATATGCATACATTATAAATTGATGACCACAAAAAAGCTAATTAATACAGCCATCCCTCACATTGTTAGCTGGAGGGGTAGAAAATTTAAGATTCACTCTCTCCACAAATAGACAAATATATTTATATGAACTCTAGTCACCATGCTACATATTACATTTCCAAAACTTATTTCACCTGCGAATTTATAGTGTTTAACCAACACCTCCCTATTTTATCTACCCTCCAACCTCTGTTAACCACTATTCTTTTATTTCTATTAGTTTGACTTTATTAGATTTCACATGCAAGTGACATCGTAAGGTATTTGTATGTCTGGCTAATTTCATTCAGCACTGTATCCTCTGGTTCATCCACGTTAGTGGGTATTTTCTGAATGCTGAATAATACTCCGTTATACATACGGAATACACATGCATCACATTTTCTTTTCCCATTTATCCGCAGACATTTGGGTTGTTTTCATACCTTGACTTTTGTGAATAATGCTGCAATGAACATAAGAGGACATATTTCTCTTTGGGATGGTGACTTTTACTATACAGCTTTTTCCTTTCTAGTCAAACTTATTGGATTGTTTATTTTGTAACATCTTTTATTGCCTTTATATTTAGAAAGCCTTTATTCTTCCTGAAATTTAGCTGCTTATCATTAATATTTCTATTATTTTAAAAAGTTTCAGTTTCTACAATAAACTCTAAAAAGCATCTGTTATTTAATCTTGGTAGAAGGTAAGACTATAATTCTAAAACAAAAATAATTGTTAATTTCCTTCATTATGAATAGAAAATAATTAGCCTTTCTCATCTTGTCCTTCTGTTTTTACCACACGCCAATCTATGCAATGTGTCTGAGTTTTCCTTTATGTGCCTTTAATTCATCTCTCAATTCTCTAATAGTTCCACATTCTTTTAATGTGATTTTTGAAATATATTTTATCATACATGGTAATGCATGCTTCTCTTTCATTATGTTTATATATAAATATATATAATATTTGCTATTCTCCATATATTTTTCCAGATATTCTTAAAAATCATTTTCCATAAAAGCTCAGAAAAACATTTTAGTGGGATTGACTACGATTACAGTAAAACAATAAATGATATAGGAATTACTGATGTCAAAACACTATTCAGTCTCCTCGCCCATGAATGTGTGCCATACATTTTTTCAACACCTTGTGGCTTTTGACCAAGTTCTGTAGTTTTCTATATGTAGGCCTTGCATTTTTTGCTTTTCAAAATCCCTCAAAAGCAGCAAGTCTGAAAGCCCTAAAATTTGACAATATTTGAGTCAGAAGATAGTTCATAGTTTTACGTTTTCATGCTGTTACTACACAAATCACTTGTTTGAGTAAAAGCTTTCCATTTTAAGCTACAAAAACCTAAAGCTTAAATCAACTAAATCAACACTGATTTAGATGACTACCAAAAAGAACTGGGCAGTAGAATATGTTATTATTAAATGGAACTTTTAAATGATGACATTCTTATGTCTAAAATTACTGATTAATTTAGTTGGGGTACTAATGAATATTGATATAAGTAGAACCTGGAGCAAAAGGAAAAAACACACCCCAGATATTTTCATAATTGGCTGCCACTCAGTAGCCTCTCATGGCATGCAGCCTCTGAGCACTTGAAACACAGATGTCTTAACCAAGACACGCTGTAAGGATAAAACACACAGTGTGTTTCAAAGATCATGCAAAAATTTTAAATGCCTCATTAATATTATAGTACCAAATGCATTTTAAAACACATTTTGAAGACATTAGGTTAAGATATATTATTAAAATTGATTTTTCTACTTTTTATTTAATTGAAAGTTGGTAAAAGTCAATGATTATACTATGTCCACTCTGAAACATTCTGCAAAAGTTCAGAAAATACATGTTACATATCCGGAGGCTGATGAGGAATCTGCGCAGCTGAGCGCTCACCTCAGTGCACACACAGGACAGACGCAGTGATCGAGATGAGGACAGAGGAAGACAAAGTGAGAGATTAATTGTATAGGATACCAAGAAAACTCTGATGCCCTCAGACCACAAATAATTTCAAAATCAATAAACAGTTAAGCCTGAAACCCTCCATTATCTTCTTCCTCATCACTGAGGGGGAATTTGATAATACTGTTGTAAACTGACTGTAAGCAGCATTTAGAAAGATAAAGCGTTGTTTGGCAAGTTTCTTAAATTAGACATTTTACAGCTCTTAAACTTCTGTTAAATCATTAAATAGGAAAATCACATAATGCTTCATACTGATTGTTTATTGCAATTAAAAATATCAGAGCACTTACATGAAATTCTATGACACAGAATGCTATCTACCTCAGCCAGACTGCAGTCTCCTGAGGGTTTGACACCACATCCTCTTGACTCACTGCCGTCCATCGTCACTCCCATGCCAAACTCTTAACACAAGACCAGAACACGAGCAGGCCGCCTTTACTACATACTGACTGAGGAGCAATGGCTGAATGAATGATCATGGTCACCCATTTCTCCAAACCAGTTCTTTCACCTTTTCTATCACTCAGGCAATGTCCAAGCCATTCCAATTAGATATCTAAATATCAGTATGATATCTAAATAATTTATATTTAGGGTGATAGCTCAAAGCAGTGTCTCTTATGGATCCAAAATATAAAATACCATTAATGCTATTCTTCCCCCCACCCCCTTGGTACTGGGAATTGAATCCAGAGCCTTCACATTGAGCTGTATCCTGAGACTTTTTTTTATTTTTTATTTTGAAACAGCATCACTTGAAATCACCCAGGCTGTGTTCAAACTTGTGCTATTTCTGCCTCAGTCTCTCAGAGTGCTGGCACTACAGGCATGTGTCACCACGTCAGGCTCTAGTAATGTTATTCTAAGTCTTTACATTCAACATTTCAGTGAGTTTCCTCTTAAAAATAACACTTTTTTATATTAAGTCTCATTAATGAATAAATTTAATTATTGCCTTTTACTATTTTAATAAAAAATACTCTCGATTTATTTTGCCTAATCACCTATGAAATGCTTTAAAAATTGAAAATATCACATCCAGATATAAAACAAATACATACATAAAATATCTGAACTTACGCATCATCTAAAATGCATCTTGTCCATTCAGAAACAAACATAAAATTTATTTTTATGTCTCCCTTGTCTACTAGGAATTATTTCCAGACAAACTAGTTTACCTCATACCGTCATCAAGTCTTCTAGTTGCAGGGACCACTGTATCCATGTATTTCCCAGTAGTATTAGAGATAAGGATATAATTTTGCTTGACTTATATAACCCTCAGAGAGCTACACAACTGCATTTCAACAAATATTACATAATGTCATTTAAAGGTGATCTTTAAAATGTGTCAGTATTCTGTGTGTATAGTAAAAAGGGTTTGAAAAATAGCTCTGTACTTTGCAGTGCTTTTTGTGACTACTGACAGCTCTGAATTTTGGGGTGCTATTGACACTTACATGAATACTGAAGGCCTTTTTCCCCAGACACCCAGATATTTTGCCAAAATATTCTAAACCAGAATCACTTAGAGAATATGAGCTAGCCTAGAGATTAATAAAACCTCCAACTTCACAGGCTTCCACAAATAATGAGATGAAAACAACAGATAATTTTCAGCCATCCAATATTTCAATACTTCACTCTCTTTCTATGACATATTTATCCCATACGAAATACTTGAGAAAGGAGTTGTAATGGCCTTCTGGGACAGGAATAACAAGGTTTCTGTAGAAAATGTTAAATTAATTTTGATGGTGATGCTAAGTTAAGGAAGGGCTGTTAAGGGATGGCTGGCTGCCACAGGGTGGAGTTTTGTTTTGGTATCCTTTTAGAGCCTGCAGGTGTTTGGCACCCATGAAAATCGGGACCAGCTGTGATATTTCAATAATTCTGATATTTCCTTCCCCATAGTTCTCAGAAGTGATGCTTCAGGGTGATGTCTTACACCTGATTATTCAACTTGTGTGGTACAAACGGGAAGACTTTGTTAAATAACACCAGTTTTGTGACATCCTTTGCCCTTCTTCCCCACTCTCAGGTCATGACATCAAGGATGAAGAAAAACACTAATCAAAGGCTCCAATCATTAATACTTTTTAACTCAGCCATTCAATCATAGATGATGATACAGTAGAATAAGCAAATACACAGTCTTAAGAAGTGAAATCCTGAAAACACATTGGCGCATTCCCTTTCGATACTCATTGTAGATAATGATGCTTTCAAACTCTCTCAGTGGTAACATCCATACCTATATTCACAGGAATTTGAAAAGTTTCTATTAAAAACTGCATTTTCTTTTAAGTTTGTTTGGGTTGGAAACCCTGAAACCACAATGTATTTCATGCACATGTTCCCAAGGGTATGTTAAATAGGACCATACTGAGGTCATCTAGTAAGTTTTTGAAACTTTTTAAGAATTCTTTTAATGTAGTGCACAATCTTGGCCTGATTAAAAGAAGATATTTTAAGAAAGCACTTGGAAAAATGACTGGCTATTAAAATCTACACACAGATAATCTATACTATACTGTATAATGCACAGAGCTTTCCACAGATAATCTGGCACTGAGGGAGGAAAACCAATAAAACTACCATACCATTTTGAGTCAAAATGTCTCAGAACTATCAGTACATGCAGAACAAAAGCCCCTGCAGTATTCTTGATTGACTTAACAATGGATGATTGTAGGATGAGTTTAACTGTATAAAAGTCTGTAGCATTTAATCAGAGGATGAAAGGTAGACAATCAGCCATCTATCCAGAAAAACATATATCATTGGTTATTTCAGTTCAGTTAAAAAATCAAGTTTTCTTGGAACATGAGTTTAGGATGAAATTGTTAGGTTAGGTTAGCAATAGTTTCTACCATCAAATACATTTTTGTTGCATACCAAGATTTTCAAGACACAGATGAAATGTAAATTATCCACTTGATAAGTAGGCACACGAAATTCTTTTTTATTCCTTGAGGGTCCCAACCCTCTTATTCTCCCCGCACTGGACATACCCTTTTCTGCTTCATCAAAGTCTTACTTCCTGCGCCATGTTCCAGGCCTTGTACTTCACCCAAAGCAATTTCCAGTTGAATGAGCAGCTGTGCTGGCAGAGCGCACATGGAGAGTCAGCCGCTGCGCCAGCCCCGTGTTCCCACATCTGAGCACAAGTGGCCGGTTCCTTGTACCCAGGGCCAAGAAACTCTGCAGCTCATCAGAGGAAAGCAAGGTTGGCCACCTCGAGCGGAAATCATACTTACAAAAACTTTTATGGAAAATGAAAAATAATAGGTTGTCAGTAATCAGAAATGATGAAGAGTTGAGACCTTCCTGGCGCAGAGTGTAGATGCTTCCTCTTCAGAGGATAGTAGAATGTGATATTATGTAAACGATCCCCATCCTGGTAGCTACACTGAGTGTGCCTCTATTCACCAGGAAGGGAAGTAACAGGGGTGTCTGTATCAAGAATATAACCATACGGGGCCCCTTCATAATGAGTTCTACACAGTAAGCATTTACCATCTAACAACCCCTGTGCTACTCCCTTGATAAACATCTCACTTTGTACTTTCAACAATATAGAGATATGATCCTATATCACCATTTTGCAGTTAAGGAAACTAAAGCCTAGAAAGTTTATAAAACTTTCCACCAATTTTGACACTGTGGTCTTAACCATTTTGTTATGTTCAGTCCCCCAAGATCACAAAGAACAATCTAACCACCCATAAAGACAGTTTGTCAGCCCCGGTTAGGGTACAGCTGCCACTCAGCCACTTAGAAAACCTACACTTTCCACAATTAGCCAACTTATTCATTTGCTGATTCACACATCCACAAATATTTATTGTGTACCTGCTGTTTAAATCAATTCTGAATTTGTTTCTCAGAGATGCAAAGACTGAATTCATATTAAGTCCCTAACACACGGTATATAATAAATACAATAAAGGCTTGTTGAATAAATGAAAGAACTTTCTCCATAGTCATTTTTTAGATGTCATCTTTAGGCTATTTTAAAAATCATTAAATTTTCTGATTTTTCGCTACTACGGATTCCTTTAAAAATTCAAAATTTTATGGAATTCTAAAAGGTTATAAATACTTCCAAACACAAGGGAAAGATGGTTCCCTTGTGTGTTGCATGGAACACAACTGGAATATTTAAAATTTCCAAAGTCATCTTTATTTTCAAAATGTAATAGTAGTATATTATTCTAGTCTTTCTAAAAATCCACATAAATTGTCTATATGTATTTTGGTATTTAAAGAAGAATGAAATTATGTATGAAAGAAAACAATGTTCCTCTTGCTACAAAGGTACAATAGTCAATAACCATCACAGTGTAATTAGGTATTTTTGATATTAGAACTATAACATTTAAGTCTACTTTTTGGTGGGTAAGAGGGCATTCTGTAGAAAGTTTGAGGGTAGTATGAAAAGCTGGTATCCTAATTTAGGCATTTGGTAAGCATACTAAGTACTTAACTTCTCCATTTGGTAAGCATACTAAGTATGAAAATACGCCACAGACAAAAGTAGAAACTTCTTAATGGGTCCAAAACAGTTGCGATATCAAGATAATCACTATAATTCCCCTACAGTAATTAAACTTAACTACAAGAGATAGCTAGGTGTTAAAATCCTAATTAGCCTATATTCACTCTGCCCACTCCATAATAAGAACTATTTTAAGAAAGTGGGTGGGACTTTACGTCATTATCAGAGCCTAAAAAAATAGGTACTATTAGAACACACCTACTAACATTTAAGAATAATCCTTTGCTTTGGTGACTTTACATATGAAACATAGATGAAGCAACAGAAATGCTGATGGAAAATCTCTCAGGAAGTATCTCTAGGAAAACGTGCCCTCCAACTGACATAAATGTGAAATCCTACACACTTCAGAGTATAACAGCTTAAAGCAATAGCTCATTCTCATTCAAAGTATAGTGTGAGGAAACCAGCCTCCTGGTCTGTATTTGGGGTGTGCACACTACCATCTCATTGCAAGAAATCACCAGGCATTAATCCAGTGAGCTCATGTCCCTCTTGAATTTACACAGCACACACCAGGTGGGCCGTGTTATCCCATATCCATACTTACCATTGTTTTATTACGAACAAAACTCACAGTCTTGACAGGAAAATAGCACAGAGCAGAATTCATGAATTCATTCACCTTTTTTCTGTAGTAAATATTGTAACTACTGAATTAAATACACTCCAATCTCCTTTTAAACAGAATACTAATGTAAGGTGAAGGTACCAAAGTCACAGAGACTGGTTTTTCAACAAAGCTCTCCCTCAAAAAATTATGTTCTGTTTTTAATAATTCATTTCAAATAAAACCTTCCACTATATATATATAATATATTATATATATATATCTCATATATATATATGAAGAACTCAAGAGAAAAAAAAAGTTGGTAGTTTTGAAATGTTGGAAATTGACAAGAGATGTGAATAATCACAGCAAAAGCTCTGCAGAAAAACAACATTCCTCTACATTCAGGGGTTAATACATGAATCTAAGGCATGGTAAACTGCTTGCAGTTATGTTGGTTGAAGTAATAATATCAAAACTCATTATTTTGACATCATCTAAAAATAATCATGTGAACAATGCTATAGGAGAAATTACTTTTTTTCAGGTGACCCTTCTTCCTAGGCCCCAAGAAGGAGGATGTGAGGCAATGTATAGCAAAAATCTCTATTCAGGGAAATTCGTGCCTCACAAATAATGCCCTTTAATCAAAGCATATGAAAACTTCTAATCTGGAGAACTAAACATGACTTGCTTTGTACATTTTAAGACAGCCATATGATCAGAGGTCAGCTGTAACTGAAATTTCTCATATTTCTTTCTACAAAAAAATTCTGACTCCAGCCTATCATCTATATTTCCATAGTGGCTGATGAGAGAATATATTAGGCCTAATAGACGAGAAAAAGTATGCTTATAGACAGCTAGTTCCAAATTCTGATTCATTTCAGATCCACAATTTGAACAAATCAGTGAAGTCATATTATATAGCCTAAAGCTTAAGATCAATGGCTAATGTATGTTTGTATGAATCAGTTTAGATAGGAAAGAGAAGCAACCAAAAACTTCAAAAAATCAAACCTGGGGTTCTGCAAATACAGCCTTCATGTTGTTGATTGGGCCATAAGGGATTCCAGAGCCTTCAAAGAGACGCAGCCACGTGGCAGTCATTTCGTCTTCAAACCTGGGAACAAACCAAAAAGGATGCATCTTCAAAATCTAAAAAATATAACACAAACTCTTCTCTCACATGTGCCTCTTTCCAAGTTACTAATGGTGACAAAATATGTTTCGTCAGCTTTCTTTACTCTGAGATTTGAGGGAAATTTTATATGAAACAACCTGTATGGCCCTAAACTGGTAAGAGCAGCCACCTAGGCCTCAGGATTTTAAAACCCACTATCAGAGATAAAATTCCTCCCATTTCTGTCCCTCTATTCTTTGGCAGAGTCTGCTGGAAAAGACAGACTGGGTAGAAAATGGTATGAACTGAGTTCCAAATGTGCTGTTGAACAATTTACAAATATAGTAATAATAATAAAACTGCAATTTCAGCATGAAGTCATGCAGAATAAATGTTTCTTAGGTCTCAGGTACTGTATCAGGTTAGAGTAGACATTGATACTCTAAATTATTCCTCAAAATAAAAAATAAGTACAGCTGTTTTAAAAGAAAGCAATGTGCAAAGTACAAAAGAATTAACAGCCACAGTAACCTAAAAACAACCTTAGCTATTTATTGATTTGCATTGTAATTCATGAATTAGAACTCTATCCTTAGAAAAGACTAGTATTTTAGTTTAAATCAACAAAATTTAAATTCATGCATGTCCTTTACCTCTGTTTTGTTTCTTGGACTTAGACAGAAAGCATATTTAATTTCCTTTATTTTTTCTATTAAGTTTTAAGGAAAGAGGAGCTAATTCTTCAATAAGATTTACTGGTTTTTTTATTTCTTTTCTGTTAAAATAGGAAACACAGATGCAAAATCTTAGGTCCTTATAGACAACTCAACTCAATCATAATTTCTAAGATATGAAGAATTTCAGAATGATCAATTGTTGAAATGGCAAACTACAGCTAATAATTAACAATCTACATGACAAGAGAATTTTTTAAAACACTAGCTAAAGCAGATTATTGCCAGCAAATAATATGCCTTACCAATATAAAAATACTAGTGGAACTATAGTTCAAATATTTAATTTATGATATTCTATTCTATTCTCTTATTGATAACCAGAATTCACCTCAAATCTACAGGTGCCATAAAAAACTATATTAGAGAAATACACTTCTTTCATCATTTAAAAAAAAAGTACAAAAACAGTATCATTACTTGGAGGGCTCTCCTCTGATTGACATCTAAAAGATAGAGATGAAAAGAAAAAAGTAAAAAGAAAAATGAAATTGGTGTATCCTCTAAAGAACTACTATACAAACAGTAATGTTCAAGCACATAAATTTTTACATACAGATAAAATAAGCATTTTTAATGAAGTGTTACATTTCACTAGGAATCTAATTAGTTCTATTTGCATATGTATTTAATGAATGCCTTCTATACACCAACCATTGATTCTCATCTTTAAATAGTGTCTTCCTTTATTTCTCCAATTTTGATGGATATAGATTATACATTTTGATTTCATCATAGTAATGTTCTTTATCCCCATTTAGTACACAATAAAATACTTCTAAAGAAAAAAAAATCTTTCATGAGAATATCATGATTCTAGGTTAAATGTCTTGCTTCTAATCGATTCTTCGCATTCCAATCTTCTTTTCAATGACTGTTAATGTCATCTCCTAGCCAAGACTTCCTAAAATACACATAGATATTTATCATCAGAATGATATATGCTGAAAGAATAAGATTCTTTGAATCTGCAGCTTTTGCAATCGGAGTGTCACTTATTTAAATTTTCATAAATGGAGTGTTATAACGGTTAGTCTGATAAATTTTCAAGACAAGTGAATTTATCTGCACTGGATTGACCCAAGTGGCCTAAGAGATCTGTACAGAGAATGCATGTCAGTATCCAAACAAAACCAGGACTGCAGGCGGCCAAGCAGAGAACTCGGGGGAATAGTTGAAGTTTTAGTATTTATACAAGCTTTTCACCACTGGGCAAAAGAGAGGGATTTATTTCAAGCTATGGAAAACAACGGATACACTTTGGAAATGAGACTGAGGGAAGAGGCAGTGTCTGGAAGTGCAGGGTGACCACTGTTTGAATCTGTGCGTGGGTGTGGGTGTGGAAGGGTTCCTTAATGCCATAAACTCTATCACTCAGACAGGGAACATGCTACATTCCGCTGCTCCCAGAGGACAGATTCATCATTTTCTTCTGAAAATCTATCTCTTGATCTAAATTTGATGTGGAATTTTTTCCTTTATCTATGCAAAAAAAAAAAAAAGCTGTAAGCACATGTTTTTATTAACCACAAAAATTCCGCAAAAAAAAAAAAAAAAAAGGAGTTTATCTAAACCACTCAGTGCAATAGAATCCTGAAGATAAGACAAAAAGGGTGTCTTTAGATCCAGCTTAGCAAGCCTCAAAGCTAGGCTTCCTCCACAGGAAGTTATCTGGAGCCTTATAAAGAATCCAGATTTAATTATGAACCTAATAAATCAACCAATATATTTAATTCTAGATTTTTGTTGAACTTACCTAATGCCAGGAATGAGTATTATTAATCAGATAGCATGATTTAGATAGATGAAGTCCTGCTACATATAGATAGACTGGAGTTCAAGTTTCCTAATTTCAAAATGGATCTTTAAAACGGACAAAAAACTTTAAATGATGAATTAAAGTTTCAAAGAAGCCAAACCTGTGACCAAAGAGAAACTAAGAGATCTGGGCTACAAAGATGGGAGTTGAGAGTAACAGTGAACATGGGCAATAGGTAAATACTAGTTACTAAATTTAGTCTATATTTTGTCAATTTAATCCTCACACCATACTACCACATAAATATGTGTTATCTTCATTTGGCCATTTGGAAATTCGAGTTCAGAGAAATTGTAAGATCTGAGGGTGCATCTGAAGCTGAGACTGCTGAACTCCAAAGCCACTTTCTAATATATGACCACAGCAGAATGAACGGTTCATATGTTGCATGTACGATGTACAATCATAGACAGTTTTAAAAAGAGAATAGAGGTGAAACTGTCTCTTTTTTGCACTAATGTACTTCTTCATTTCTATCAATATATATACGCTTACATTAATATTCATTCATTCCTGATGTTTTTAGTTAGGAATTTGTTTTGTGTCAGGCATGAAGATTAAAACAAAAAGACAGTCCTTGTGTTCAGGGATCACATAGTCTAATGGATAACACAGCTATGAAAACAGACGAATTAAAATTCAGGATGCTAAGACAAAGATACAAGTGAACAACTTACAGACAAGATGCAAAGGAGACTTGCACTGGGCCAGAGAAGGCAGGATGGGACTCAAAAAAGAGGTGACATTTGAGTCAGGTGTTGAAGGATGAATTAGAATTTTCCACAGGAAAGGATTTCCAGGCAGAGAGAGCAATGTGTACAAAGATCAGACCTGGAAAGAATGCAAAATCTCCAGTGCCCTAAGTGGCAGAAGATGAAATGAAAGAGGGAGATTAGAACCAGAGTACAGAGCACCTTGTCTGTTGTACTCCAGGTATTGGGTTTCTTCTGGCAGCAAGGAACCCAGAGAGGTTTTTAGCAAGGAACTGCCACGTTGAGCACTGACACAGAGGCTGGAATGACTTAGGTGAGTCTAGAGATAAGCAAACTCTACAGTAGGTAACAGTGTGTCCTCCTGATGCATCTCAAATCTATCAGCTCTTCCACATTATAGTCAGTAATGAACAAGTTCTGTCCTAGTTATTTTTCTAGAGTCAGTGGTTTGCAAGACAGCACATATAATAAAGGACATCTACAAGTTACAACATTCACACACACAAGTCAAATGCAGAAAGAGTGTGAAATGTCTATGCCCTGGAGACCTGAAAGATCCAATCAAGGGCTAGGAGCCCACGGCAATGTCCCATGTACATCCTGTCTGCACTAAAAGGCTGAAGAAATCTCTACTGGAGCCAGGATACGATGCTCGCAGCAGAGATGGAGATCAGAGCCCCCCTGAAGTGAACAGCAGCCATCCCCGATGACAGCAAGGACCCGGGTTCCTTCTGCAATGAGAACACTTGAGTTCCCTTCAGGAGAACCAGCCACAATAGAGCTTCTCCTGGGAAACAGCTGGCTGCTACCTTCTGTTCCCGTTCTCCTTTATGTTGGACGGGCAACCATCCTCAGGTGGCTCCTCTGAGCCCAGAGCCGCACAGCTCAGTCCAGCTGAGCGCTCCTGCTCAAGCTGACCACAGTCATTCTACCACAAGTTCTATTTGGGAAAAAAAAAAAAAAAAGGTTTCGTGATACCCTCACCCTTTTTTAGTTACTATCCTATTTATTGGAGTCTCTGAAATCTGGCTTGTTCACCAGTGCCTTTTCTTACCCAGTCTCCACTGGACTTCAGTGGTTACTTGTTAATTTTCTTTTCAGATTCTTCATCCTTCCTTTCTGCACAGTGCTTGATACTTCTGACTACTGTAGTTTTAAGTCTTGTGACACTCCCTATACTTTTTTGGTTTTCTTTAGCACCTCTTCAGACATTTCTGTTTCTTACATTAATTCTTGAGTCAGACTCAATATTCCTTGTTATCCTTTATTCACTGCTGTGGTCTAGAGACATACCCTCAAAGGCCTGCATGTTAAAGACTTGGTCAACAACCCATGACAACAGTGGAAGCTGGTGGGATACTGAAGAGTGGAGGCTGAGGGTGAGTAAGTTAGGTCATTGCAAGTGTGCCCTGGAAAGGGACGTGGGGATTCCACCTGCCGTCATGTACTGCTTCATCTCAGGTCCAAAAACAACAAAGCCAGCTAATCACATGGACTGGAAACTCTGAACTCATAAGCCAAAATAAGCCTTTCCTCCTTAAATGTTGATGATCTCAGGTATTTTGTCATAGTAACACAATGCTAGCTAACATACTCATCTAAATGATCGTATTATCTCTGTGCAGATGTTACTCAAACCCATCCTTTCAGACTTGACCTTTTTGCCTCTTCCCTTTTTCTAGTTACCATAGCATAATTCCTCTCAGGTGCACTATCATAGCTATAAATGCAGCATGTCCACACATGACTTTATCATTCTCATTCTCCCCAAATCTGGTATTCATGCCTTGCTTGAAATTGCAGCCTTGATAAATCTGGAACTCCTTTTCCTTTCCATTGTTTCTTATAATTGTCTGTTTGATCAACTTTTCAAAGGTTAAATTTTATTCCTCCATTTCCACTATTACTATCACAGTCTTGGCCTTTGATGCTTCACATTTGGACAGTAATGATAGCTGGTTTAAAATAGACTGCTTCCAGTCAGGCATGGGGGTGGACACCTGCAATTTCGGCACTTGGAGGCTGAGACAGGAAGACAGCCAAGAAGTGGAGGCCACCCTGGGTCACATAGTGAGTTCAAGGCCAGCCTGAATTACATAGCGAGACCCCTCTCAACAAATCAGTCAATCGATCAATCAATCAATCAGTCAATAGCATATATTCATATACACAGCCTCCAATTTTCCTCCTTTCAGTATGTCACCAACTCTAGGTATGTCTCAAATCTGTCCAATTATTTTCTTCCCCAGGACTATTATCTTCTCTGAAACTAAAGAAACATACTATTTCTTACTATATGCTCAGAAAGGAATAATAAATGTTTATGAATACTTGAGAAAAATAATAGGTTCTCAGTCATATTAGCCTGAATTAATGCAGTAGATTGTTTTCTCCTAAAAACTCACTGAGTCTAGGTTTAATCAGACATAGTGTCTGTCTTATTGGGAGATTCCTAGCGAAAAGGAAGACAATTTGAGGATCTCAGGTTTAAATGGAATATCACAGCATCTTCTCTTCTCTCTTTTTCTAAGTCATTTCGTAAATTCTATATAGGAGTATGTGTTGGGAAAAATAAATTTCAAGTTCCCGATAACTCACCAAAAATGCTTGAAACATGATGTTTCAATTTAGGGACTGCCTGTGCTATCCAGAGAATCATAAGATCTCAAGAATTCAAAGGGCCTCTAAAGTCCATTGTTTCCTATGATCCTATAAAATCACCATTTTATGTATACTGAAAATAATTCTAGTAATAGAGAACTCACTGGCAGCCAGGTTGCCAGAAATATTCGAACACAGGAAGCATGCTACAACAGAAAAGACATGAGCTTTGAAGATAATTGGGTTTGAATAGCCCTAACAATGCAAGCTCCTATCCATATGACCTTCATGAAAATATCAATTAATAACTAACAATTTTTCAAACCAAAGTACACATCTATTAAGCATTTACAAAGTAAACGGCTCTATGCTAAAAATATATTTGCACACATTATGTCAATTAATTCTCATAACAATTCTACGAGGGAGCCACCATCATACACTCATTTAAAAGATAAGCAAACCAAGATTTAAGAGAATTTAAGTAGTCTTTTGAAATTACACAAACGTTATGTAGCAAAGCAGAAATTCTATCCTGGACCCAAAGCTCACATGTTAACCACCATGATCTACTCCTTGACTTCTGGCAGCAAGGTTCAGGACAGCAGACCAAGAAAAGCTCTGAGTGATGTGCTGCTGGGGACCAGGCCCACAGACAGCCTCAGTACTGCATCAACTGAGAGCCTTTTGTACCGAATACCACAAGAAATACCTTTCTTTACCTATGAAGTAAGAATCCTGTGACATGAGACTCCTACCAAGATGAGAATTATGAGCCTCACAGTTGAGGAAACTAAGTCATAAAAGTCAAGCCAGTTCATGGAACAGAAGGTTCAAACCGCTCAGCTGATGGGGCTCACAACTGGTGTTTCTCTAGGTTCTCTAGACCGGATTCAACAGCTGTTAACAGTTTCCAGTCAGACTACAGCACACGGTGCCACCTGTAAGCCACTGGCAGGTTTGGGAACAAGGGAGAGGGGCCGGGGCCCCTGTAACTAGTTAAACTGTCTAGGTTCAAACCATTCCGGATTTCTTTCCTGCTGACCATTGTTCAACCCTATGGCTAGATGTCTCATAATACTGGCGATTTTCTGAACTGATCCATTTAAGAATTCTGTGCGAGGGGCTGGGGATTTAGCGCAGTCATAGAGCACTAGCAAGGGCAAGGCCCTGAGTTTGATCCCCAGCACCCAAAAAAACAGAAAAGAAAAAAAAAAAAGAATTCTGTGAGAAAAGGATAATTCTTTCCTATTTGGAAGAAGAAAAATCAAAGCATTTTAGGGAGTAACATTTCAAGTCTTTGCCTTCTGGACCCAGAACTCATCTCACTTCTCACCGTGCCATATAGAGAAGATAATCAGGCAATCAATTAATCAATACAACTTATTGCGAAGACAAGTCTTTAATCCTAACCTAACCTCGCCTGTGTGATTTGCATGTTGTTTAACTTTGCTGAGCCCCAATTTTCACAGTTTCAGGCAAATTATAATAGTTGTAAGTTGCACACCATAAGAATTCAATAAATGGCATTTACGAATAATAAAAATAATAAATAACATTCAATAATTGTAAATCCAAGAAGAAATTTTAATAATTCAAATAATAGTCTTGCATGTTTCTGATCATCACTCCGATATTTTATGGTTATAAAAGTCTAAACTTTTGGGGCATGTGAAATATATTCATATGCTTATTTGATGTCATTTACTGTTGTCGTCTGTTTGTTTCTTTTTCTGGAAAACATCTGTGCCTGTTCTGAAACCCTGGGGGTTTCGTGATGACCAGCATCAGGAAATCCACTTGATGCTCACTACTCCTTTGCAAGGAGTAATGATGCAGAGATTTCAAGTGCAGCAGGAAGTAACAAATCAGCCACATGTTACCAGGCCAACAAATAGGACAGCTCAGAAACAACTTAAAGCGGTACCAACGTCAATATCACTTCTGTGGAGAGACCAAAGAGGTTAAAGATATTTTAGTCTCATCCTAACTGTTGAGATCAAGTCTGAAGTCCTTCCTGTAAGCGATGAGAGCGCGCGCCTGCTAGGTCTCACGCGGGATCTGTATCTGGGTGAAACTCGCTTTCCTAAAAGGCCTGTGTGCCCCTGGACAAAACCTTGATGACTTCAAAATCAGGGGTAGCAACTTGGAGCAAATGAAATGTTCCCTTTTCCCTTATCTCCTGTGTTTATGAGATACTTAAAGACATTTTTTCCCATGATTTTCAGAGTTCTCACGCAGAGAATGGGGCAAGTTTGGGACAAAGGTAAAATCATGTACCTTTTGATTTTATGCATTCGTCTCCATTTTTAAATCAGAAAATATTTCAAAGACCAACTATACATGGGGAAGACTAAAGTTTTGAATCTTCTTAGTCATTTTCCACGTGCATATTCAGGACCCTCAAAATGTAGATTACTGGAAGGGTCTAGTTGTCTTTTCAGAAAGGTTTTATATCACACAAAAATCCGAATGGAATATACAGAATATGGTTTTATGTTGCACCATTTCCTTTTCTCCTACTAATGCTCCATTATCTCCACTTTCTTACTTCTCAAGGTGCTTCCACGGAAGTTTATACATGCTTCTGTTCATGTAAGACTGACACTCTAGGGCATATATAAAGAAGCGGGACTGCCAACTCATCAAGCTCAAACATCTTCAACTATATTACACTTTGCCAAATTGCTTTCTAAAAACGTTGATGCCAGTAGCTACTTCTACCACACTCCATACTCTCTCCAACTTTTATTAAAGTTTTGTCAATAATGATAGAAGTGGAATTGTATTTCATGATTATTTTAAAATATATTTCCCACAACTGAAGAAATTAAGCATCATTTCGTGAACTTAAGGGCCGTTAGATGTCAGGTTTCTTTTGTTTGTTTCTTCTTCGTATCTCTTGTTTTTTGTTTGGACTGTTTGTCTTTTCTTACTGACTTACAAGCATTTTTGCAAAATCTAAATACAAATCCTATATCAATTATAATCATTTCAAACTTCTTCTCCTAGACTACATAGTTTGTCTTTTATCTTTTTCATATAGAAGCTATTAACTTTAACATAGACAAATTATGATTCTTGTCCTTTACGATTTTCACTTCTTGTTTTGGTTTAAGAAATGGTGCCTAGTTCATAAGCTTGTTGTGGGGAGTTAAATAAATTCACACTTTGATGATGTTTAGAACAGTGCTGAGCACAAGTAGGTGCTATGTACCTGTTCAGTGAGTAAAACTACACTAAAACTTTGGAAAGTCAAACTGTTGGTAGGGAGATAGAAGAAACCGGAATAGAAGTTTTAGAAATAAAGATGTGGCACAGAGCTGCATTCCCTAAGTTAATTGGAGATGTCTCGTTAGACAAATCAGAGTAAACCCATACCAAACCAATAGGGCTTCATAAGATCCAGGCTGGAGTCTACAATTCAGTAACTATAAACAGTCCTGTGACACTTGTATAACCTACAGAGAAACAGCTGGAATTTGTTGGTCGGCATTTCTACCATAAACAAAATCACAGATTTAATATTTCCTGTGATTTCCTCAGACCTTATTTCCTCTTAGGAATTTATCTCTACATATTACCGATAAATTACGGTTAAAATTATCTGTTTTTCCCCCTGAACATTCTGTCACTGTTTCTATTGTTTGCATGTCAATTTGCAGGCCACACAAAAGACGGAGTAAGAGTCCATCTAGAGAATCCATCACTGCCTTCTCTCTCAAGGTCACTTAGAACCCTTCATACAACTTGCTTTTAAACACATCAAAACACTAGGTGGTGTACCTGATAGGAGGGTTTGTCGCCTTGACAGTGGTGGTCACTTCGGTTCTGGGTGTTTACAGCAGCTTTAAGGTGGACATCGTGCTTTGCTATCGAAGTACCTTCAACTCCACTGAGACCAGAGAAGCAAGGAGAAGCTGTGTCCCCAGCCCTCGTGGAGAAACAGTAGACATGGAGTAATATGAAAGGAGAATGCACTTGGCAGAAGTGGTTTGTTTTTGAATCAGAGCCAGCGGGGATAGAGCAAGAGAAGAGAATGTGCCCATGGCAGGGCCCAGGATGGGGGAGGAGCATAAGCCCGGTGCTGGCTGTAACATGAAATTGTTCTCTTTTTCTTTAAAAACAAAAAACAAAAACAAAAACAAAAAAAACCCACTAGGTGGAGTAGCCACTGTATCTTTAAAACTCAGTGTTAATTATTGGCACATTAACGACTCTGGATCATACCAATTATCCTTCACAGTTCAGAAATAAGCTATTTTGCGTAAATTTTAAGTAAACAATGGATTGTACACCATACTCCTAAGGCTGACCAGAATTGTTCTATTAAGGACAAAGCAGCATTGCTGCAAACATGATATGGGAAAGTTGCCCACGTGGCCTAGATCCAGGGATATTTTACACCACAGGCTGTTTATACAAGAAAGTAAGCCTCTTTCGTTAAGATTTCTTTATGAAGAACTACTAGTAAAGCAATACCGGATTACTGTAGAAAATTTGTTTGTTTGGTTTGGTTTTTTGTTTGTTTGTTTGTTTGGTGCTGGGATCGAACGCAGAACCTTCTGCTTCCTCGGCAAGCACTCTAACTGCTAAGCTAAATCCCCAGCCCCTACTGTAGAAAATTTAATGGACACCAAAGAAGACATAAAATCAGCCTTGTCACAGATATAATTCGGTTTTACGTATTTTAGCATTTAATATGAATACAGTTTTTAAATTCAAAAAGGGATCGTAATGTTTTGTAACCATTTAAATTTAGCAGTCAGATGTCTGTATCAGAAAATGTTACAGATTATACTGTTTTAGTGGTTAAAGGGGTGTTTATTATAAAGTTCTATTGCAAGTTACTTCACCAAAATCCTACTATCAGATATTTGTTTTATTTTCCTAAAGTTTGTGAATACTACAACAATAAACATCCTTACAGCTATATCTCTATATATGATCTTATCCCTAGGATTCATTCCTAGAAATGTAAACCTTTTCAAAGTAAATCATTTTACAATATGTTTATATTAATTAATTGAACACATACTTATTGAGTTACTTCTACAGGGTAGGCACTGTCTAGTTTTATAGCACTAAATAAAACAGAAAAATCCTGATCTTCATGTAGCTTACCTAGGGGAGAGATAAGTGAGTAAAATCCACACTATTTGTGGATTGCTACAGAGAAAATTTAAACAGAAAATCCCCTACTGTCTCAATGAAAAGAGTATCAATGCACTGTATACACAGATTCTCTTACCAAAATCTAGTATTATTTTTACCATTTGATTGGATTTGATTTGATTTTTCACAAGGAAGGGAAAAGCATCAAACTATTAATGCTTTTGCTTATTTGTATATTTTTCAAAATGTCTGATTCTATCTTTTCAATAATTTTCTACTGAATTTTTCCTTTTTCTTATTAATGTGTAAAAGGCATTTTATATGAGCTATATTAAACAAGTTTTTTTCTTACTTACCGTAAATTACTATTTATGGTAGCTTTTAATGTATAGAATTTGTAGAATAATCCTGGTCCTCAAAACTACAGCTGATGATAAAATTAGAAAGTCCAAAATGTTTCATTTGCTTTATCCTATTTTACATGCACAATTATCTCAGACTAAATATCTTAATCTTACGACAGTCAGTTATGATGTTTTTATTTTGATGATGCTTGCCCCAATTCCATCCCCATGTTTAATGACCACACTACTGCACTATTTTTATGTATCTACAAGGACAGAACATATGATTATTTAATATTATACTCTTTCCCTTTGACTCTCATTTACTCGCACACGTGTGTGTGTGTGTGTGTGTGTGTGTGTGTGTAAATGAAGCTCACTTCAAATCTTTAGGTCACTATTTCTCTAGTGTCTTTCCCAGTCTGGAGCTAATTCTCCAATGGGCCACTCAATTCCTGTGCAGGATTCCAACAAAAAAAAATAAAATAAGAAAAGACAGAGAAGTGAAAGAGTCATACACTGTGTTACGGTTTGTGTCTAGATGTCCCCCCAAAGCCTCATGTGGTAAGAGGTAGCTGGATCTAGAGTATGTGATTACTAAATTAGTCCACTGATTGGTCTGGCATGGTTCTGCTGGGATCAAGGATGTGACGCTAGGATTAAGGGTATTAGGATTAAGGGTGGGAGTAGTACCCACCCTAAAGCCAGGTAGCCTGGATAAAATATAAAATACAGGAGGAAACTGGTTAGCCCCTCCTGCCCCGCTTGCATCCCTTGCTTACCTGGATGACTTCTGCCTGTTTACCATGCCACCCTGCCTCAGACCCAGCTGATTGTGGACTGAAACCTCTACAAACTGTGAGCCAAATAAACCTTTCCTCCCCTAATTTTGGGTGTCTGGTATTTTGTCCCAGCAATGAGAGAAAAGTAACTAAGACACATTGTGAATTATAAAACATTCATTAAAGATACTAAAAAAGACATAGGCAAATGGATGACACCCCTTGTTCACGGGTTTGAAAAATAAGTATCATTAAAATGGCCATAATAGCCAAAATTACCTATAGATTCAATGGAAACACAATCAAAATTCTGATGGCGTTTTTTCATAAAAAGGCAATCCTAATATTTATGTGGAACAAAAAAGATCCAGAATATCCAAAGAGATCTTGAGTGAAAAGAACAATGGCAATGACACAAAAACAGATTTGTAGACAAAATGGAACAGAAGAGAGTCCAGAAATGAATTTACACATCTGTGGAGAACTGATCTTCAACAAGGGTGCCATGAACACAAAATGGAGGAAAGACTCTGTTCAGGAAGTGGCAGTGAAAAAAAAAATGTATGTCCACATGTAGAAGAAACTGGACCCTCATCTCATACCATACACAAAAATCATCTCAAAAAGGATTGGAAGACTAAAATACATGAGATTAAACTATAGATATACTAGAAGAAAACACTGGGGGGAGGTTCTTGATACGAGTATGGGCAATGACTTTTTGAATGTGACCCCAAAATCCTAGGGATCAAATGCAAGAAAGGATAAATGGAATTGCACTAACCTAAAAAGCTTGTGCTAATCCAGAGTATATAGACAACATATAGAATGGGAGAAAATATTTTACAACCTGTATGTCTGTAAGGAGCTAATATCCAAGATGCAAAAGGAACTACATAAATCAGTGTAAAAATAAATAAATGAACCAATTTAAAAATTAACAAAGAAACTGAATAGGCATTTCTCAGAAGACACTTAGAAATCCAGCAAATAAGATTATCAATAGCATTAATCATCAGGGAAATGATATCACCTCACATATGCTACAATTGCTTTCACAAAGATAAAAGATGACACTTGTTTGCAAGGATGCAGGGAAAAGGGAACCTTTCTATACCAATGTAACAAAAAATATATGGAAGCAATCTATGTAAGTGTCCACTGATCCATGAAAAGTTAAAGAAAATGTGATGTGTACATATACATACATTGGAATATTATCTTCCCACAAAAAAGAAGGAAATCCTGCAATTTACAACACAAATAAATGTGGAAGGTGATATGTATATGAAATTAGACACAGAAAAACAAATCATATATATATACACACACACATATATAATGCATTATATAATTATACCCTAGCAAACAAATATTAATACAGATTAGATCAAAGTTAGATTAGGTCAGCCATATTTTGAAATCTAATTACAAAGGGAGAAACGTTGATCAAGAGGAATAAAGTTTCTGTTATACAAGGTAAGTTCTAGAGATCTAATGGGGGGAAAGTGAGTCAAATTAATACCCTACTGTGCACTAGAAATTTTCTAAAAGACTAGGTTTTCACATGTTCCACCACAAAAAAGTGGAAAGTATCTAAGGTGATGGATACATGAATTCACTTGGCTGTGATGATCATTTCATCAGGTATAGGTATACGAAATCATCAAATTATATATCTCAAATATATATAATTCTATTGGTCAAATATATCTCAATTTAAAAGTAACTATAGCTCTTCATATAGGTTAGCTAGGATTTGTTTCCTTTATGTACTAGTTATACAACCTTAGAATAGTTTTCTTAAATTTTTTAAGGCTTAGTTCCATCTTCGATAACAAAGTACATAATAACAATTCCTACTCTGTAAGGGTTTTCTGAAGGTTAAATAAATATATGTGACATAAATTAAGTTTATCTCAGAGTCTGGCACATGGCAGGAAGCACTAAAATAAAAATTAAGTATTGTTACTGTTGGGAACACCATTGTGATAGTTCTTACTCTGACATCTACTTGTCATCTACCGATTCATCTACCTGACAGATTAATAATTAACCAAAATTACTTAACATACACATTCAGACTATCAGCAACACATTAAACACAATCTACACTCAAGTACATGGTAATAGAAAGCAACACACCATAAAACACCAGCCTGCAGCCCCACTTTAATTTTTTGTTTCAAAATCCTGTTTTTAATATGTCTCTACTGAATTTAATTTAAACTTATTAAAGAAAGGAAATTTTCAAATGAAGTATGAAAATCTACTACTTTACAGATTTACCCATTTTTCTCATCTGATGCCTTCCATGCATGAATAGCCTTAGGAAAGGGAACATAATTTTGTTACCGTACATAATACACCAATATGAAAATGGTAGAAAGAAAAGGAGGCACAGGATAGAAAACGTTATTTGTGATTTGAAAGGACTCCAAAGGAGGAATGGATTTTACTGGCAATTTCCCCCAGCCCTGGAAACCCACCAGCGACATCATCCACCCCCTTTTTGCAGGTCCGCAGCATGCAAGTGTTCTGCAAGGGCAGGCACTGCTCTCAAAGCAACTCACCTACATTTGTAAATTTCTAAAGAAGGATTACAGCTTCCCCATCTTTCTGCTGCTTCTCCATCCTCCCTAAACTCACCTGCACTTTTCTCTTTTCCAGGATGATGAATCTAAGATTCTTCCCAGGTGAGGATTGATGCTACAAACGTGAGAGCACAACTATCTGCATTCATCCTGGAATCAGCCCTGTGAACTTCCTCCCAGTGATCCTTGCTGAGTCCCGAGGAGCCGCATGCAATGTTCTTCCCCATAACAATCCTTTAACATTTTTGAACAACAGTCATGCCTTTTCACCAAATCACCTCTTCTATAAGCTCTACACTCCTCTATGCTTTACCTGCTGCTCAGTCGTGTATGTAAAAAACATTTAAACAATCCATATACCACTTATTAGGGGAGAATAACATCACAGGGAAACATGCTCAGGTCTACTTGGAATTTTAAGAATGCAGATTCAGCTATTTTAAGGTATCATTATATATAGTATGGAATTACAAAAATGAGTGGTTATATATTGCTGGGGTGCTACAGATTAATTTTATTGAAAACAATCTGCTAATAAGAACTGTAAGTCTTCTAGTTTGATAGCTTGATTCCCTTTGTACAAAGATATTCAAATCAAATGCTTCTCATAGTGATAGAAAAATTTAAATACCTTAAATGCCAAAAATAGTTAAATTCTAGACAACAGATCACTATGTGAGCAGTGTAAAGTGAATATATATGGGCTGGGGACTTAGCTCAGTGGTTAAAGTGCTTGCCTAGCAAGCACAAGGCCCTGAGTTCGATCCCCGGCACCAAAAATAAACAAATAAATAAAGTGAATATACAGCCTATATATACAAAATATAAATACAAAATACTTTAAATAAATGCAAAAATAAAACTCACAAGTATATGCATGTATGTTATAGTAATGCATATACATTAATAAAACTCCAAAAACAAATTGGAAAGATATACATGGAAATGAATGTCCATCACTTGGTCTGGTGGTGCACACCTGTGAATCAGCACTCTGGATGGCTGAGGCCAGAGGAATGCAACTTTTGAGTCTAATCTGGGCAATTTCGTAACTAACTTAGACCCAGTCTCAATTTTTTTTTAAAGTGCTAAAGATATGTCAGGGTAAAGGCCCATGGTTTTATTTTCAGTACTACAGAAAAGACAAGACAAGACAGGGAAGGGGTAGGGGGAGAAAGGGAGGGAGGCAGGCAGGTAGGCAGGGAGGAAAGAGGGACATATCCATCATATTTTTTCCAATCTTTTTCAAATGTAAAGAAAGCAAATATGAGTACATAGGGATCCCCACTAACACTAAACACTACAGGGCAGGAAACAAGTCCATCTTGCTCCCTGTTGTAGTCTTATACCAGGACAGACACAGCCTGACATCTCTGACGGCTGACATTTTTGTGGACTGGCCTATGTGCCAGGCACTGATTTAAGCACTTCACATAGATGACACATTCAATCAGCACAACAACCCTGAACCATAAATACTACATCATCCCCACATAGACCAGGAATCTAAAGCATTGAGAGGTTTAAGTGATTTTCCAAGGTCACACAGTCAGCAAAGGACGGGACCAGAACACAGATGGCATGAACTCCAGAATCCAAGCTCTTCTCACCCTGCTCCACTTCTATGCTATACCATCTCAGAAAATGAGGAGGTGAGCAACAGAAAGGGGACTGAATGTGTACATGGGTGGATCGATGTGTGGAGAAATCAACTGATCAGTCAATCTCTCAATAGATGAATTATTTGTGTTCATACTTTGTGGAACCCAGAAGAGAAAACTGGCATACTGAGCCCCTGTGCTACTCTACTAGGTGCTTTTAGACATCATCTCACCGACTCATAGTGAGGTAGGAATAGAGCGTGGCCTGACCTGGCTGGGAAGATGGACATGACCTTGGGGAGTGGCCTTGACCTGACATCAGCCTGGGGCACAAAATTCCAATCGCCCCTCTTCTCACAGGATCCAGAAACTCACATGAGAACAGAATCCAGATAAATGTAATGGCACCACAAGCTTGCTCTCTCTCCCTTGTGCGCTTGCCCTCTTGCCCCCTTAAGCCCCTTTGCCCCCTGCTCCCTGACCCATGTTCTATCTTTAGTTCCCTAGCCTCCCCGGCCTTTTCAGATCCCTAACCTCAGCAGCAGCTGGCTATTTTATTTACCTGCCCAATCCAGTCTCCCTTTTGTCGCTTAAATAAACTTCCTTAATGCCCTAAAATTCGTTGCTGCAATTCATTGCCTGCACAAATAAAGAACCTGGAAATACACTTGCTGAATTCCCCTTTCCCTCCTACAACAGCAGCAACAGCCTTGTAAAGATAAATTATTATTGCTTATTTCGGAAGACAAAGAAACTGGATTTTGATCATTTGAGGTTGCTTCTTTGAAAAGTCATCCTGGAACTCAAAATAACACTCCACTCCACAGAGAGGAAGCCAAATATGTATTTTGTTGATGAAGGATCTTTAGGTATTCTTTAGGGAAAGGAAATAGAAAGGAAAAGGAAATAGTAATAATTAGTAGTCAGTATAGTTTTCATTAATGCAAATAATGCCAACCCCATCTTGTCTTATTTTTTGATTGAGTTCTAAATAGATATATAAGGACATTATATATGTCCAGGTTTCCCCAAAGGTACTAAAAGGTCACCCAAAACATCTCTGTGATCAGAGGAGTCTTCGCATAATGACACAGATGTGTGAATGCTAAAGTATTCAAAGCATCCCCTGCTCAAAAGACTTCAGGTTCACTTCTAGGTAGCAAGGATGGTTTCTTCTGTTGAACCTAAATGAGGACTTGGATGATGTTATATTAGATTTATGAATGCCAAGAAGCTGGTACAGACAGTAACCAGGTTTGTTTAAACAGAGCTGATTTTGTTTTAAACAAAAGGAATAAAAATGCATTTAAGTCCAAAATTAATAAATGCACAAGAAGAAACAAAACTTAGTAGAAGCCACAGTTTAAAAAGAGGGAAGGGATCTGTGGTTCAGACTTAACGCAAGTGAAAGTAGCTGGCTAAGTACAAGTGAAAACTTAGACTTCATTAACAGAACTATGTTACCCAAAACTAATTAACCACCACCACACTGTCTGGCCACCCTGTTGGGCCCCTGCAATAAGTAACACTTATCATGTGCTTGCCATAAATCAGAAACTCCACTAGATTCATTCATTAATAATCTCAATATCTCCAGGGATAGGAATTATGAAGATTATCCCCAATTTACAGATGAAAAAAATCTGAAACGCACAAGTTACATAACTTGACTATTGTAATATCTTAACAGGACAAGATGGGATTGAAATCAGAGCAGTTTGATTCAAGCTGCAATCTATGTTAACTGCGCTATTTAACCTTCCTCGTCCTCAGATACCAATAGCTGTAAAGGTGAGTGCCAATCAGGGTTCTGCAAGCTTCGACAGTTCCCTCCTGAGGACAGTGTCTCACTTCAGGTGCCTGGCCTCTTCTTCACATAGGACTTTCTCCATCACTGTGAAAGGCTGCCGGAGCGCAACAGGGGCAATGCTCAAACACCAGATAGGAGCTGGTGGATAAACACCCCAGCATCCCCACCCTCCGGTGACATGAATCCAAGTGTCCCCAGATGACAGGGCCCCAGCTACTCACAATGGCAATTTGCTTATCAATGCCCATCTCTCTGTTTCATTCTTCCTTGGCTCATTTATGTTTCCTGGAATCATCTTAATAAATCACCTGCACCCAAGACTCCAAATTGGCTTATATTTTAGGCAAACCCACACTAAGATACTATCTTCGGCTATTTCTGAATCATTATTAAATCTTTTATTAACTGTAACTGCATAATTACTTAAATTATTTTAAGAATGTAAATTACCTTTTTCAGCATAGCATAGATTGCTCTGGCATTAATTAAACATTCTTTGTTTTATGTTATGAGTTAAACTGTAGCTTGATTTAGCGGGTTTGAAGGAAATAGTATGATTTCCTCCAGGCCACCTACCAAAACAACTAGTAGCCAAGAAAGAGAAGGGAAAATGGCAAAATAATGGGAGAGGACCATGTGATAGGAATTCTGAATTTAATCGCTATAACTCCAATAAAACTTAGGTCTTTGACTACTGCACCAAGCCACCCATGAACTCCCAGCATCAAACTGTAAAACTGGCCCACTCTCAACAACATTTCTGAGAAGAGTGAGTTCCTAAAATCATTTTCTTTTTTGGATATGTCAAGAGGGGGTTACTGGCATTTAGAAATATGTCAAACCAGGCTGCAAACTGAAAAACTAATTCTTGCCCTTGGTTAAATCATGCTGCTCTGTTTTATTCCTGCTACTGTATATGTAGCTCACACTTACGCTCTTCTAACCCCAGGAGCACTTTAAGGAAGTGGTAGAAAGTGCTACTGATGGGCTGGGGATTTAGCTCAGTGATTAGAGTGCTTGCCTTGCAAGCACAAGGCCCTGAGTTCGATCCCCGGCACCACAAAAAAAAAAAAAAGTGCTACTGATAAGTCAGTAATGCTTGCACACTACTGCCTTGTAGAACGAATAGTTCAGACTTATAAACACGTTGAGAATGGGAAATACAAAGGCCATTGGAAAAAGGCAACTAAATACAATCTTGCCTTTTATTATACTGGATAAATAGTAATTTTAATCAAGGGTTATATAGCTGTTATGTAGGCCAAGTGATATATTTAGTAAAAATAAGGTAACCAACTATCACAAAATCATTAACGTTTCTCAAATATATAGCTTTTACATGTTAATGTTGTTAATGTTTAAAATATTTCATCTGGTTACTGTTAAAATAAGTATATTGAATAATACAGTAAACAACTACAAAAAGCATGCATAAATTGTTAGTAGATTCTGCTACTTATGGCAGAAGTCATTGGTGTACTGTGTTTCATCAAACATTCTCTCTCCCCCTGAAAAAAGAAAACTTTTGTAGCCCACAATTTAGAGACCTGGTCTTTTTGCCTCTTACCAAGTTTATACTTTCTCTCCCATAAAACGTCAAAGCAAGGAGAATATACGGTTTTCTCAATGAATCTATAAGGGAGGAAATTATAACTGACAATAAATAAATTCTATATGACATTATTATAAAAATTTAGCCATAGATCCAGAGTAACATAGAAGTTAGAAAATAGTTAGATACCTTTGTTATTGACATTCACAAGAAGTGAAAATTCAGAATATGAATGAATAACAAGAAACATTTCTATAAATAGCATTAATTTTTTGACTTTTTTGTTTTTTGCTATTTTTGACTCTCACTGACAAAGACTTAGAATAAAATTGCTGGTATGCTACCAGCTATGTCAAAGCCAAAGTTTTGGGGTGTTTTGAGGTTTACTTACACTTTTTTAACAAATTGGTGTATATTATGTTGTTAGGTTTTCAATTATTATTAATGTACTCATGTCAAAATTTGGAAAACAGAGAGAAATGTAAGACTGTTAAAATAAAAATGACCTATAAATGCTATCCAGAGGAAACTGCAGTTAAAATTTAGGATTCCTTCCTTGGAAACTCTTCCTTGATATCCATGGGAAATGGGTTCCAGGACCCTCGAGGACACCAAGAGCCTTGGATGTGCAGTCCCTTATGCAAATGGCATAGTATCTGCATTCAGCCTATGTAGTTCCTTATTTGTATTTCAAGTCATCTACAGATTACTTATAACATCTACTATCATGTAAATAGTCATACAATATTGTTTAAGCGATAGTAATGAGTAATAGTAATGAGTTAGGCAATAGTAAAGTATGTACTTGGTCAATACAGACAAATTTTTTTCTAATATTTTTATCTACATTTGGTTGAACACAGAGATATGGAGGACCAACTGTAATCTGTAAGTTTGCCTTTTAAATTAATATTATATAATAAACATTTCCCATGCAATGAAAAAATTTTGATTTTTGGTTGGTTGGTTTTGTAACAGAATTACTGGGTCACTAAGAATGACACTTAAGGTTGCACATGCTTACTGACCAATTCCTTTCTACACAGATGAATATGAATCTGTTTTACTATGCATTTTAGTCTATTCTTGAAAATTAACTTTTTAGTTGGTTAAATTCTGAACATAACCCTGTTGAAATGAAGTTTCAAATTGCTAAAAAGTTAATACAAGAAAACCTGACATGTCTGTAATACTTAGTCTTCCTACCCAAGAAAGTTTTGTACATTGGGCTTTCTGTTGTTATTTTTTGTTTTGTTTTGCCACATAAATCCCACATGTATTTACCATTATGCCTAGGCATTTTACCTTGCTGCTGCTGCTAACCATGCATAGAATCTCTTCATCATTACACTTTTCAATTAAATAGGAAAATAGTATTTCCTGTACATTGATGTTCTAACTGATCACATACCAAATTACTAGTTGTTCATTTTTAAGAATTATTTTAATAGTACATTTAATATTTTTTAGCACTTTTGTTTTTTGGTGTAAAAAATGTAACCATTTGACTGAAAAACCTGTACTTATTAATGTGCTTATAGCAACCAACTTTTTTCTTTCTCCCTCTTCTATTTTAGTTAATATCATGTTATTAAACAGCAATTATCTTTCTAATAATTTCTCTCTAATTTTCTAATAGTTCTAAATTTCTATATCTTTAAATATATTTACGTATTTTGATGTGTTTGAAAATAGTTTGCTACCATCCATTACGCTTATTTTCCAAAAACAGTACATAGCAATGGCCACCAAAAAGGACCAATCCCAGAGCCACAAAGATCCAGGCCAGCATTTTGATTTTCCTTTTTTTTGTTTCCATTCATTAAACTGAACAGAGTACTGAGACCTAAATAAACTCAGACATTCCAATGTCTGGATTTTTCTTTTTCCAAAGTTAGCAAATGAGAAAAGAAAAACAATTCACGAAAGAGGAAAGACCATTTAAAAAGGAAAATGTAAATTTATAAATTAAAAGGTTAAAAGTTGTATATATGTGACTGTGTATACGGGGGGGGGGCGCGGGTGAAAAGAAAAGGAAAGTGAGAGAAGGAGGGAGAAGGAAAATGATGTTCACTCATTTTGTTTTCCTACCCAGGATTATTCTAAACATAAAATTCATAGAAGGAGAAAAGAGGAATAATTATTCCAATTATTCTGTTACTGCTATGGAAAAATGCATTAACAATTAAAAAATTCCAACTAGAGTCTCACCAATAAGCTGTGCTGCAAGGAAATGACATTAAACTGTAACTAAGCTGGGTAGGCTGTCGCAATAGAAGCAGTTAGCAACTTGCCAGAACTACTGTGAATTGTCCAGGTGACGATGGCCAGGAGCATCTGGCCACTAGGGTATGTTCCAGGATGCTGGACAGCTGGTGGAAATCAGGACTCAGCAGGGATGTCAGCTGTCAGCACTGGGTGAGATGGAGTCTGCTCTTACTGGAAACATCAGTTGATGGGAGATCAAAGCCTCAAGGAAGGCCTAAGCTGGAAAGCCAAAGCTATGAGGAGATAAGAATAGAACCCAAGTGGGGGCAAAGTAGTTAGAAAATAGAAATCAATCTAAACCACTGGCAGGCAGATAATTGGGTACGACAGGAAAGAGTCAGGGTATCCAAGGAACAAACCAGAGTATCAGGAGATTGAGTCAAACTCCAGATTCTCCATTCAATGCAAAAGTCAAGAGTGAAAAAAGGTCAGCCAGAGAAGTCTGGAGAGTTGTACCTACATCCTCCCAAAAAGAAAGCCTTTAGCACTGGCTTACAGAGCCTCCCGCCAGGTTCCAGGGGATCTCTGGCCATGATACTGATAAATTTAAGTGGTTACACTATGGAAAGGGTTAAATTTGACAATATCCAAACTTTATCCAGCTCCCCAAGTGTTTAAGACTCTAACATTCTATAAATCTAAAAATATACATTAAGCCGCAATAGAGAGATGAGGGTATTAAATGTTTTATCCAGGGAAATTGGGTTTACTAGACTCCTTCCACCACTATCATTCCCTCCCTACACATGCATATAAATATCCTGCAACCACCACCTAATCCTTTCTACTAAAACCTAGTGCAGAATGGTTTATAGCCCTCCTGGAAAAAAGAAATGAAGGGGGGCTGGAGCAGTGGGATGACATTCCATTCCATCCTGACTCACTTAAAGACATCATTTGATTCTCAGTCACAAAGAATTCTCTTAACAGGGTGGAAAGAGCCCTGGTCACAAGGAGCTTGTTTGGAGTTGCAGTGGCTCCCTTTCCATTTTGTAAGCCAAAGGCATGCTTTCCAAAGCCCTGTTTCTTTCTCTTACCCTCAAGGCTGATTTTATAGTAACACAACGTAGCCACTTAAATCTCTCTCCAAATAACCAACATTTAGAAAATGTACTACATAAAATATAGACATTTTACAAGGGACCATCTATTAGCCGATAATGGCAGAGCTGCCAAGGAATGCATAAGAAAACAAATGTGACCTTCACCAAACATCAGATCCATTTATCCAAATTAGCCCTGCCACAGCAGATGCCAGATAAACCTACAATGATATGAGTCAAGGCATTATGAGGGATTGGGGGAGGTTATAATAAATGAAACATGTAGGTCGAAGATATATATAAATCACATGAAATGCAATGTCGTAAGATGTTAATAGAAGTCAGAAAAAAAGGCTGGCAGAAGAGATTTTAAAATGCAATCATATGGAATATTAGACCAGCAAAAAAGTTTCAGAGAGAGAAAACAATAAGTTTCTCTCTGTATATATTAAAAACATGTACACATAGGAGAGTCGATGGTTGCCAGGTTTAGGGTGGGGTTGAATTCATCAGAGTTAAATGAGACCCACAGCCTCCCAGCCTTGAGCAAGTTTCAGGAGGAAAAGCTTCATCTCTGGGGCCTGAGAGCTTTTTATTCCACTCCTCTTTACCCAGGTTAGGCAGCTAGCACTGTGATGACTTCTCTACCATCTCCACATTAAAATCCAGTCAGAGGAAGAGGGAAAATTTACACTAAGGAATCAGAGTTCATTCTTTCACCTCCATGTATTGTTTGAAACTTAAGAATGGACAAACTGCTAAGCCATAAAAAAAATAAAAGATCTATTACTAAAGAATTGAAATCGACAAAACTATAGTTAAGAAGGGTTATATTTTGTGGAATGGAGGTTCCTTCCAGCCCAGGTAAATCATAGCATACAGGTAGTCAGTGAGAAAAGTCCAGAGGTGCCCTAAGCAAACCAGGAAGGCTATGAAACCCTCATGGAAATAAGTGAAAAGAAGTATGTATCCATCACTGTTTAATTTTAAAACAGTTCAAACTGTGAAAGGCAGGAAAGGGGTCAAGTACATGGGAGCAGGGAAGGAAGGTAGGAGGAAGGAATGAAATGGAGATTTAGAAAAGGAGCAAAGGAGAATGAGTAGGAGATAAATAGCTGTTAGAAATTAAATATGAAGTAGTTTCATTTTCTATTAAAAATAAAAAGGAACTAAGAGATGTTATTTAACAGAAAAAGTCAACAGCTCTTGGGAAGGTGAAAGATGCCCATTAAAACTCTGAAAAACTTGCCCATAAAAATGACACAGGGGAGCTAATGGATGTATATTTACTGAAGAGTTCAAAGACCTTGGCTGAAGCTTTCCATGGTAGCTCTTAAGACAGCATGGAAACTAAGGAACATACAGAAATGTTTCATTCTTTATGAAACTATAGCCAAAAGTACAAGGAATAACTCAAGTGGAGTGTTCACAAGGAACAAACTCATTGCCAACACTGAGGAAGTGTTTCTTAAAGGAAAGAGACCACAGGCTCCTAAGGCCCATTTGGGGTTTAAAAAAAATGGACACTTAATATCCATCAGTAGAAAAGTAGTACAAACTTAAATCCATTCCTAATTCTGGGAGTTTTTTTAAGTTTTCAAAAGTTGAAGAGAAATCATTTGTCTACCTATAACAAAGCCATAAAGGTCAACTAAAATCTCCAGCTTTACTACTGGTAGGATTAAATCTAATCAGAACAACAGTACTACATAGTTACTGCATCCCAACCAGGATTTCTGAGTGACAGGGAAACAGAAGTTTGTTAAATAAAAACTGTGAAAATTGATTCTTATAATAATTACAGTTTGACAAGAAAAATCTCTTAAATACATGACGTTCATACATTTTAAGATGCTACAGAATTTGAATGGTTAAAAAAACAACTGGGAAAATATGATTTGTTATTCTCAAGGATTGAGATTCTCCTCCAATAGTCTAAGCACCAAGCTGGCTGCTTTCATGCCTTTCCACTCTTTCAATTCTCACTGTGGTGTAGGCATTGCTATGTGCACCTGATATACGAGAACCTGGGGCTCAGCTCGACCAGAGGGCTTGCTCAAGACCACAGAGGGAGTCAGAGGAAGATGAGATCTCCAATGCAGGTCTTCTGAGGACAGTCTTCAGTCATAACACAAGTCTCCCCAGTGTGTGCAAAGTTCTCATTTGTAGCTACCACTGTTCTTTTTTTGTTCTATAGGTCCTGACATTGGGGATCTTCTCTTTTTTCCCTTTGCCCAGTTCTGCTGCTATCCTTGGATATTTTTGCAATTGCGCATTCACGCATTCACTAACTGTAAGAACATCTATTTTTCTTTCTTTTTTTTTTTTTTATTTTGGTGCTGGGGATCGAACTCGGGCCCTTGTGCTTGCAAGGCAAGCACTTTAACCACTGAGCTAAATCCCCAGCCCTGTAAGAACATTTATTAAGTGCCAGAAACTCAAACAGACACTAAAACTAAAGATCAAAAAGACAGTCTCAGCCTTAAGAAATTTACTGTCTTGTTGAGGAGGAAGAGAAGTGACTGACAACAGCTGAGTGTGAAAGATGCTCCGACAACGGACGTAGAAGCATGCAAAGGGCCGCTTCCAACAGAGAAGGCAGGAAGAACTCCTGAAATGCAGGCTTATGTTAAAGAACAGTTGGGTCATTCCTATACACAAACAATAAACCCACTGAAAAAGAAATAACAGATGATATACCTTTCACAATTGCACACAAAAAAATAAAATACTTAGGTATCTATCTAACAAAGGAAGTAAAAGATCTTTACATTGAAAACTACAGCACTCTAAAAAAGGAAATTGAAAGGGATATCAGAAAATGGAAAGATACCCCATGTTCCTGGGTAGGAAGAACCAACATAGTGAAAATGGCTATACTGCCTAAATTACTATACAGATTTAATGCAATCCCAATTAAGATACCACCAACATACTTCAAAGAACTAGAAAGGACAATCATGAATTTCATCTGGAACCAAAAGAGACCAAGAATAGCAAAAACGAACCTAAGCAACAGGGGAAAGGCGGGGAGCATCACAGTTCCTGACCTAAAACTATACTATAAAGCTACAGTGACAAAAACACCATGGTACTGGCAAAAAGACAGACCTCAGGATCAATGGAATAGATTGGAGGATGCAGAAACCACACCAAACACACTCAAATACCTCATCTTCAACAAAGGAGCCAAACATCCTCACTGGAAGAAAGATAGCCTCTTTAACAAATGGTGCTGGAAAAAAAACTAGATCCAAGTCTCTCACCATGTACTAAACTAAAATCAAACATTAAAACAGAAACACTAAATTTACTGGAGAATAAAATAGGAAGAACCCTCGAAGACATAGGGGTAGGAAAAAATTTATGAACAGAACCCAGACTGCATGGGAAACAATACAAAGGATCAGTGCTTGGGACCACATGTTATTAAAAAGCTTTTGCACAGCAAAAGAAATCACAAATAGAGCAGGGCGAAAACCCACAGACTGGGAAAAATTTTTGCTAGCCACCCAACAGACAAAGGTCTAACATCTAGAATATACAAAGAACTCAAAAAATTAAACCTCCCAAATTTAAAGATCCAATCCAAAAATGGGCATCTGAAATGAATAAACATTGGTCAGATGAAGAAATTAAAATGGCAAACAAATACATGAAAAAGTGTCCAACATCACTAGTCATTCGAGAGATGCAAATCAAAGCAACGTTAAGATTCCATCTTACTCCAGGAAGAACCGCGTTTATGAAAAAATCAACCAATAACAAATGCTGGTGGGGCTGTGGGGAAAAAGGAACACTCCTCCATTTTTGTTGGGAATGTAGACTGGTTCAGCCACTATGGAAATCAATATGGAGACTCCTCAAAAATCTAGAACTAGAGGTTCCATTTGATCCAGCTCTTCCCCTACTGGGGATCTTCCCAGAAGAATTGGAATCGTCGTATCATAGGGATGTGTGCACAACCATGTTTATAGCAACACAATTTGTAATAGCTAAGTCTTGGAAACAACCTAAATGCCCAACAACCAATGAATGGCTAAAGAAGATGTGGGTTTTTTTTACACAATGGAGTACTACACTGCCATAAAAAAGGATAAACTAAAGTCATTTGTATGTAAATGGATGTTCCTTGAGAACATACTACTAAGTGAAATAAATCAGACACTTATGAATACACATCGAATTGTTTCTCTAATATGAGAAACCATAAGTGTAAATACGACGAAGAGGTGTAATAGATATAATAGGAAGATAATATACAAAGGACAGGAAAACTAGAAAGAGAGAAGGGGGAAAAGCAGAAAGGGAAAAGAAGGAAAGAAAGGGGAAAGGGAATTCATGGAGAAATGTGAATAAACCT